>JAURVB010013108.1:0-60615 GCA_033002965.1 Piper betle | reverse complement strand
GGCAACCTCTTTGCAGCCTAAAAATTAACATTGTTCAGTAATCTCTGGTATATATATGGACATGACAAGATAAACAACCTCATGTCTTGTTTTATGAGAAAATCAATACTCTAATTATGTCATCATATATTAAAAACAAAAACACATCTGCTTACACAAGCCAAATACAAATAAAGTTTCAACGTGCTAGCAGAAATTAGCATCACTTCCACTTATATTTATGAAAAAGTTGTGATGGCAGTTGTTTTACAAAAGACAAAAGATAAATACAACCCTGGGCAAAACCCCTCCCTTCTCCTTCGTCACAGGGGCCCAATGTGGGATTAAATAGACAAATTAAATACAAATCCCCTATTTCAACATATAAGGATGAGAAGAACCAAACAAATAGAGAGATCAGATAAACCAATTTTACGTGAAAAACCACAAATTTAGGGGAAACCACAGGGCAAACGGCTAAATCAAATCCACTATATCATAACTTTAATACAGAAAAGATCCACAGGAGAACAAACACCCCAATACCAAATTATTTTACTTTTTACAAAATTATTATTGGCCTAAAAAAATAAAGAATTACGAATTATAAATAAGAACGTGGCAAAGTTAACATTTACGATTGTAAGTCAATCTGAACAAAACATTTACCTTTTCTTCAATCCACACAATTTTTTCTCCTTTTGTCGCGGAACCAAAAACCAAAGAAGAAAAAAATTGTATGTTGCTTTTATTCCTTTCAACTGACCAAATCTACAAAATTTTAGTTTCTCCCCAAAATGGGGTTTCTAGTTCATGATTTATGAAGGAGGAACAACCCAACAAACCTCCACTTCCCGACTCCATGAAATACCTCTAGCCAGCATGGGAAGCTCCATCCATGCCTACTCCATTCCTACAGTAAACATGTTTCTCCTTCAACACAACTTTAGTCATCATATCTGAAACCTCTTCACTACCAACCTTACCTTGTACCTTGGTTGTGTGTAGTTTTCTTCATATTTGATCATGTAAACCCATTTGTTCCTCAATACTCTCTTCCCCTTAAGAAGATTCACCAACTCATATGTGTGATTATCATGCAAAGATATCAACTTATCTTGCATTGCCTTCAACCACTTCTCCTTTTCTAGTTCTCCACATTAAGTAATTGTCACATATTCTGATGATGGATATCTTGTTGATGGAATTGGTTCACGAGCTGATCTCCTCACATTAGTTGGTTGCCCTTAATCAGAATGTTCATATTCCTATCCAACATCATAAATAAACTAATTAGAAATATCATCAGACACCAGATCCTCACCCTCATCATCATAAGGTGGGGAAATAATTGTATCATTCTGAGCTGCCTCTTCACTTCTAGTCAAGGTTGAAGGTTTTTATCTTTTATAAGCATTCCTCAGATTTATTTGAGGAACTTTTTCGTTGCCAAAGTCCTCAACTATTTAATTCTCCCTCAAAAATACATCTCTGCTTTGAATCCATTTTCTATTCTTAGGATCCCAAAGTTTGTATCCAAACTTATCATCACCATATTCCAGAAAAATACATTCCACGGCTCTAGAGTCAAGCTTACACTTTTGCTCCTTGGCACATGTGCAAAGGCTTTACAACCAAAGACTCTCAAATGAGAATAACTAAACTTTTTGTCACTCCAAACCCTCTCTGGTATGTCACTGTCCAGAGTGTGGGTGGGAGATTTGTTGATTAAATAACAAGTTGTGCTCATGGCTTCACTCTAGAAGCTTTTAGGCAACTTACCTGAAGATAACATACTTCTAATCCTCTCAGAGATGGTTCTATTCATTCTTTCAGCCACTCCATTATGTTGAAGAGTATAAGGAACCGTCTTCTCATGCCTAATCTCATGCTTACTACAATATTCATCAAACTCAAAAGAACAATATTCACCACCATTATCGCTTCTAAGGCATTTTAAGAGCTAACTAGTTTCTCTTTCAACCAATACATGAAAATTCTTAAAGATGTCAAAAAAATTACTTTTATTTTTCATATCATAAACCCACACCTTCCTAGAAGTATCATCAATAAAAGTGACAAAATAAATTGAACTGCCATGATATTTTACCTCCATCAGACCACATACAACAGTGTGTACTAACTCAAGAACTTCTGACTTCCTTATACTTGTTCTTGCAAAGGATGTCCTAGGTTGTTTCCCCACCAAACAATGGTCACAAGGAGTAAGTGTCATGTCCTTGACCTTGAGAAGGAGATTTAGCTTCTTCAAAGTCTCTAGTCCTTCTCACTCAAGTGTCCTAATCGATTGTGCCACAAATCAGCTGTGAAATCAAATGAGGAGATGTTAGCCACCCCTTGAACTAGACTCGTCTCCATCCTGTATAAACTACAATACTTCTTCCCTTTAGCAACTACAAGAGAACCTTTCACAAGTTTCCACACACCTTGTGTAAAACCCCAAAAAATAATTAGGTTATTTTATTTAGGGTTTTATAAATCTTTGAATGAACCATAAATAATATTTAATTAAATAAATTCTTAAATATATCATAAATTATCAATTATAACCCATTCATATTTGCTTAATAGTAAGTTTTTGATTTTTATGATCACACAAATGATATAGTTATGAGTGATCATGTTCTTTTCTATAAAGTTTAATGTAGTGACTTCTAAAATTCCTCACATATTAATAAAATTTAATATAATGACTTATTGAATTCTGCACATATTCTTCTACATAAAGGAGAGTTCTGATGTTATATGTAACATCCTCTAGAGAGCTTGTGAGCACATTTGGCTTTAGAGAAATTGCATTCATATTAGCATCATGTGTCGTAATTGGGGGTGCTTCATCAAAATTCTAGGCTCGTATAATTACTTGAAATATTATATATTTCGATTTGGGAATCTTGGTCAGCCTGAGTCCACATTCGATCACCATGCACCGAGCGCAATCGGGATAAAAGAATTGGCTCAGTCCGAAACAGGGCAGCACCCTTAAAAAATTACTATGTGGGAGTCTTAGTCGACTTGAGTACATATTCGACCACCATGCGCTGAGTGCAACTAGGGTCAATGAATTGACTCGATTTGACACAGAGCAGCGCCCCTTGAAAGATTAAAGTTATGAGTGATTATGTTCTTTTCTATAAAATTTAATGTAGTGACTTCTTAAATTCCACACACATTAATAAAATTCAATATAATGACTTACTGAATTCCACACATATTCTTCTATATAAAGGAGAGTTCTGATGTTATATGAAACATCCTCTACATAGCTTGTGGGCACATTTGGCTTTAGATAAATTACATTTATATTAGGATCATGTGTCGTAATTGCGAGTGCTTCATCACAATTCCAGGTTTGTATAATTACTTGAAATGTTATATATTTTGATTTGTGAGTCTTGGTCAGCCTGAGTCAACATTCGATCACCATGCGCCGAGCGCAACTGGGATCAAAGAATTGGCACAGTCCGATACAGGTAAGCACCCTTAAAAAAAATTACTATGTGGAGTCTTGGTCAACTTGAGTTCATATTCAACCACCATGCACCGAGCGACCCTGGAGTCAATCAATTGACTCAATTTGACACAGAGCAGCACCCCTTGAAAGATTAAATACCTGCCCCCATGCAGAAAGGGGTGACAGGGTGCTTCGGTGCAAGATGGCTCATTATGCACTTGTGATACCGAGAGGGCGAGTCAATGGTAAATATCGGTAACTAGAGGCCGAAGGGTCACGTAGCATGTGTGCTCATACATGGGATTGTAGCTGGATGGGGGGCCACCCTCCCAGCATATTAAGAGCTCAGTATAGGCTCATAATCACTAAAAGACGTAATTCAGATGTTGTGGGGAATATATTAATTGTTTCTTATAATTATACGACTTAGTATTTTTATCACTAACGCGGAATTGCCTCCGCAGGTATGAGCATAGAAGGATGGATAGAGTCGGGATAGCAGAAGGACTCTATTATTAGACTACTCTTTCTCGAGATTGTATGCATGACAGTGGGATTTTGGTCCGGTTCATGGGACTTAGATTATTCCGAGAATTTATATATTAAATTTATTGTTGTGGATTAATTAAAAATCTTGAAAATTAATAGAAAATTAATTTATGAAACATTTAGTTTTATATAGTAACATTTGGCTTGTGGCTCGAACGGCGGGTCATTACACCTTGTGCACATTGTGAACCAAATCCTTCATCATCAAGCGCTCTGGTTGACAACAAACTCATCCTCAAATCTGGAATATTTTTGATATTTTTAAGCACTAATTTGTAACCCATGTTTGGTACTATATGCACATCTCCAAGTCCCATAATTTTGGAATTATTACTATTTCCCATCTTCACTATACCCAAATCTGAAGATTCACAGGTAGCAAAGAAATTTCTACTTGGTGTTACATAAAATGACTGTCCTGAGTCAACAACCCAACTAACATCACAATTAGTCATCAAACATTCATTCCCACAATTAGAAAGAATCACCATGTCATCATGCACAACATTAGTATTCGTTTCTTCTTGATCCTTGTTGTCCTTATTTTTCAAGTCTTTCTTGAGCTTTCAACAATCATTCTTAAAATGGCCAGTCTTGTCACAATAATAACATTTCAAGTTGGTATCTCTATTTCTTCCTCGACTCTTGTCCCTTCTGTTTGTATCTCTATTTCTTGATCTACCTCTTGCCTCTTCTGACATTAATGCATAAGACCCTAAAGTTGGTAGAGATTTTCTTCTCACCTCCTCATTCACTACACTGCTAGTTACGATGTCCATTGTGAGTTTTCCATCCGGAGCAGCATTGCTCAAAGATATTGCCAATGTTTCCCAACTCTCTGGCAAAGTGTTGAGGAGCAAGATAGCTTGCCATTCCTCATCTAGAGTCGTCTTCATTCAGGCAAGTTAAGTAATAATACTCTTCATCTCATTAAGATGCTCACTTACATCACTTCCATCCTTATACCTCAAATTCACCAATTTCCTTATCAAAAGGGTCTTGTTGCCAATAGTATTCTTTTGCCTGTTTCAAACTCATATCACTTCATCTACCCATTGTCTCAAACAGGCCATAGCCTTCCTATCCAACTTATTCCAGTCTTTTTCAGTCACCTCTGCCTGTTTTAGTGATTGGTTCGTATAAATCTTTGGAATATAAATGATCAATCATTTTTCCATTCTAATAGTGCCAATTACTCAGCCCCTTAAGAGATCATCTTAACGTACTTCTCATCGGCTATCTTGTTGAAATATAAATCACAAATACACCAACTAGGCTCTTAGAAATTTCGTCGAACACATAGTGGTCAGAAAAATATCAACAACCAAAACTTGCAAACCTTTTGGCTATGATACCACTTGTTGGAATTAAACAAACTAACTAACTACAAATCCCCTATTTTAACACATAACGATGAGAAGAACCAAACAAATGGAGAGATCAGGCAAACCAATTTTACGTGGAAAACCATAAATTTAGAGAAACAATCACGGGGCAAATGATCAAATCAAATCAATATATCACAACTTTGATGCAGAAAAGATTCACAAGAGAACAAACACACCAATACCAATTTACTGTACTTTCTACAAAATTGGTATTGGCCAAGAAAGAAAATAAAGAATTAAGGATGTCAATTCAGAAATATGATGATACTCAGCTTCATCTACCCATTGTCTCAAACAAGCCTTACCCTTCATATCCAACTTATTCCAGTATTTTTCAATCACCTCTGCCTGTTTCAGTGATTGGTTCATATAAATCTTTGAAATATAAATGATCAATCATTTTCCCATTCTAATAGTGCCAATTACTTGGCCCCTTAAGAGATATCATCTTAACATACTTCTCATCAGCTATCTTGCTCGAAATATAAATCATAGACACACAACCTAGGCTCTTAGAAATTTCGCCGAACACCTAGTGGGTAGAAAATATCAACACCAAAATATGCAAACCTCTTGGCTTTGATACCACTTGTTGGGATTAAACAAATAAACCAAATGCAAATCCCCTATTTCAACACTTAAAGATGAGAAGTACCAAACAATTAGAGAGATCAAACAAACCAATTTTACATGAAAAACCATAAATTTGGAGAAAAAATCATAGGGCAAATGACCAAATCAAATCATTATATCACAACTTTGATACAGAAAAGATCCACAGGAGAACAAACACACCAATAACAATTTACTATACTTGCTACAAAATTAGTATTGGCCAAGAAAGAAAATAAAGAATTATTGATTACAAATAAAAACTTGGCGAAGTTACCATTGACGATTACAAGTCAATTTCAACAAAACATTCACCTTTTTTATCCACAAAATTTTTTTCTCCCTTCGTAGTGCCTGTTTTTCTCCATAACCTACAAAAACCAAAGAAAAAAAGTGTTGTACGTTGCTTTTATTCCATTCAACTAACAAAATCTACAAAATCTTGGTTTTTGCAGAAAATAGGGTTTCTATTTCATGTATTTATGGAGGAAGGACAACCCAACTCCCAACAAGCCTTAGCGACAATGCTGAGTCACTAGTCTTCTTCGACAGGCAAAACTGCATGGAAATGGCAGAGCACTCCAATGCAACAAACAAGGCTTCAAGATCAACTCGTCTCGACAAGCTGGAATTCCAAGTAGGAAAGAGCGGCTACAAGACTTTTAGGCAAGAACTCTTTGGAAGCATTTTCCTTATGTGAAGTCTCCGCCGGCTGCATGATGTGACAATGGAACGCAAGCTCCTCAGAAATGCTCCCCATTGAACGCTTCCAATCTGACAGCAACCTCTTCCTTGGCATGATGGTGATATTCCTTCACGATGCAGATCGCCTCCTAGTGCCTTGCCAGCTTGCAGCACGTCTCTGAACTGCAGCAAGACTTCACAGCAGCAAGCGATGTCTCACAGCCGCAACAGTGGCAGTGGTTCTTCTCCTCCGGTATTGGCAGCAACAAGGTGGCGGCTACACGGGAGGATTCCAAGGCTCTTCAAAGCAGTGACAGGCTCCTACTGCTGCAAGCAAAGGCTCCCCTCTCAGAAAAGCAGCAACAACCCACAACTTCTCCTCTTGCCTGATCAGCTCCAGCAGTATAGAGTGGCTTTCCCGGCATTGACCTGCTCCTCTCCCTCACGTGCAACAACTGAGGAATTTGGCTTAACTTCTGAGCTTTGGCAGCAAGTTCCTAATCCCACTTGAATGACAAGGGCAAGCTTTAGAGGTCTACTATGACCCCAAGCTTTGGAGGTGATTCTCATGCAAAGATTTCATCTCATTTTGCATTGCCTTAAACCACTTCTCCTTTTAAACATGACGACCTCATTGAATTTTTTAGTTCTCCACATTTAGCAATTGTCATATATTCTGATGATGGATATCTTATTGATGGAACTTGTTCACGAGCTGATCTCCTCACATTAGTTGGTTGCCCTTGATCAGAATCTCCCTACACCTGTCAAACATCATTAACAAACTCATTAGAAATATCATCAGACACCACATCCTCACCCTCATCATCACAAGGTGGGGAAATAATTGTGTCATCCTGAGCTGCCTCTTTAGTTCTAGTCGATGTTGAAGGTTCTTTTATCTTTTCCAAGCATTCCTCAGATTTAGTTTGAGGAACTTCTTCCTTGCCCAAGTCCTTAACTATTTGATCCTCACTGAAAACTACATTTCTGCTTTGAACCAGTTTTCTATTCTTAGGATCTAAAAGTTAGTATCCAAACTTTTCATTACCATATCCTAGAAAAAAACATTCCACGACTTTAAAATCAAGCTTTGCCATTTGTTCCTTAGAAACATGTACAAAGGCCTTACAATCGAAGACTGTTAAATGAGTAATTGACATTTTTGTTACTCTAAACACTTTCTGGTATGTCATTGTCCAGGGCATGTGTGGGAGATCTGTTGATCAAATAACAAGCTATGTTTATGGCCTCGCCCCAAATGTTTTTAGGCAACTTAGATAAAGACAACATTACTCAGAGATAGTTTGCTTAATTCTTCGAGCCACTTTATTATGTTGAGGAGTATAAGGAACCATTTTCTCATACCTAATCCCATGTTTGCTACAATATTCATCAAACTCAAAAGAATAATTTTCACCACTATTTTCACTTCTAAGGCATTTTAAGAGCTTACTGGTTTCTCTTTCAACTAATACATGAAAATTCGTAAATATAAAAAACTTCACTTTTATTTTTCATGCCATAAGCCCACACTTTCTTAAAAGTAGCATCAATAAAAGTAACAAAATAAATTGAATTGTCAAGATATTTTACCTCCATAGGCCCACATACATCAGTGTGTACGAACTTAAGAACTTCTGACTTCCTTGTATTTGTGCTTGCAAAGGATATCCTAAGTTGTTTCCCCACTAAAACAATGGTCACAAGGACTAAGTGTGATGTCCTTGACGTTGAGAAAGAGATTTAGCTTCTTCAACATCTCTAGTCTCTTCTCAGTTATGTGTCCCAATCGATGGTGCCACAAATCAACAGTGAAATCAAGTGAAAAATATATTAACCTCCCTCCAAACAAGGTTCCTCTAAGTCTTGTATAAACTACAATACTTCTTCCCTTAAGCAACAATAAGACCACGGGGCAACCCACAAATTGAGGGAAAAACCACGGGGTAAACGGCCGAATCAAAATCACTATATCACAATTTGATACAGAAAATATTTAGAGAAGAACAAACTCCCCAATACTTATTTAGTGTAATTTATAGACAATTAGTATTAACCACAGATGAATAGAAAAACAGAAAAATATTATAGATTAAGAATTTGGCAGGTTACCATTAACAATTGCAAACAAATCTTAACAAAATATTCACATTTCTTTAATTCACACATATTTCTTTCTCTCTTCGTGGCCTTTTTTTCGAAAACCCAAAACTAAAAAAGAAAGCGTATGATATTGCCTTTCTTCCTTTCAACAAAATAAATCTACAAGGTCTTGATTTTTTCTTAAAATAAGATTACAATTTGTGTATTTATGATGGAGGGACGTCCTCCTCTCTCACGCTGATTTCTGAAAATTTTTCTCCTCCTTTAGTTACAGCTTTAAAAGGGGCTATTTATAATATTTCACAGCCCTTCAAGCTCTTCTTTTAGTTCCTTATTTAAATCTTCACCAAACTTGTAATTCTGGAGTTTATCTTGACGAAGTCCTCTTGAGAGGTTAGGCTGTTCTGGGGCTAGCCAATGGTGCACCGACATTGGTCTATTTGGATAAGGCTTCAACGTTGCATATGCGTGGCCTGATCTGAGTGTTCAAGGGACTAGGTGTATGGGCTCGGTGAAGCAAAATATATATATATATATATATAAAAGTTTGTCCAAATTATGTGCAGCACCCTTAAGCCAGTCAATCCCGCTGCACCATCCATACGCAAGATTGACGAGGAAATATAGTGAATGACGGAGGATTCCCTGCCAATTGACGGAGGACCATGGTGCCAGCCATTTGGAACTACTGATCCGCTGCCGTTTGAAACCTTGCCACAGTCGGACCATCGTTGCCGTGAGGGAGGGACTGTGCCGCCATCTTGCTACGACCAAGTCTCCACGAAGTCTTGTTGCAAGCCTAGTCGCGAGTTTTATTGGCTCGTCTCAGCTCAACTCAAACTCGATGATTTTTCAGCTCAACTCTGATAGCTCGAATATAGCAAACCGACTCAGCTCGTTTTTATATGAACCGATCTCGTTTTTATACAAATTCGAATTGACTAGGCTCGTTACTTGACTCGACTTGTAACTCGAACTGACTCGTTAACGAGACATGAAACATTAATACTTTATATATATATATATATATATATATATATATATATATATATATATATATATAATGGTGAATAATACTAAGCACTACTAGTGCATTTGAGATTTAGTGTATTTGAATAAAATTTTATTAGAAATTTGACAGCAAAGGCCAAAGGGGGTCCCTTTCTCATTGGCTTCTTCATTCCCGTTGGCAAGCAAATCATCTCTTGTTCATCCTTGCACTAAAAATTAAACAATATAGATCTAACAAACAAGAAAAAATAGAATTCTAGAAAAGAAAAATACAAACAGAGCTAAATCTATACTAAATCTAACAAGAAATATGACAACTTTACCATTTTTTATCAAGGTAAGAGTGAAGCAGCAAAAAGATCGATGGATCATGCCATGAAGTGCTGCCACTTGGCGCTCGATGGATCATGAAATGAAGTGCTGCAAATAGTTGCCATCGGCCGCTCGATGGAGCATGGAATGAAGTGCTACTCCCGGCCTTTTCTCTTCAAAACCCTACCTCCTTGATCCCTTCAAGCTCAAAGTGGGCTCGAAGGTTCTCAATATACGAGCTCGAGTCTGCCATGGGCTAATCAAATAAGCAAATTGCCTAACTTGAAATTGAACACTAAAAACTTGATTCGAAAAGAATTAAGCCCGAAATCAAATTTTGACTAAATGAGCTGTTACGAGTCTCAAAAAAACCAACTTGGCCCGGCCCGTGAACAACCCTAGTGAGTACCAATCTCACCCTAGACAGACTTGGAATTCAAGTTGAACCTTAATAAGCTATATAAAAAATTTCATGTGTTATTTCTTACTTGTAGCACTTTATTTAATTTTTTTTTATTTGCAAGGGTTCTTTGCATGGCAATGACACCTTTAGTCCCATCGAGCCCACTTCTCTAACTCAACACGAAATGTGATCGTGGGGCAAAAATTCGGTGCCTTAACTCTCTCTCTCTCTCTCTCTCTCTATATATATATATATATATATATATATATATATATATATTTGCGTGCATGTCCTGGTAAGGTGCTTGTTAAATATATAAAAAATAAATATAATGAGCCCAAGTAGTGTATTACTTGAAGATGCATGGAACTAGGGTTGCTAAACAAGCGAGCGAGCCGAGCTCAACTTATGTTCGAACTCGGCTCGAATAGTTCAAAGCTCGTCCGAGCTTGGCTCGAGATTGAACAAGTTTTGAACAAACATGCTCGAGCTCGGCTCGAATATTTTTATGTTGTTCGAGATCGACTCGAGCTCAAATATACGTAAACAATTTAATTTTGACGAGCTCGAACCCAACTCAATTATAAAGTGGAAAGTAACTCACTTAAAAAAATAAAGTCAATGTGGATTGACCCCACAACCTCCAAGACATCAACTTGAATACCAACTATTTAAGCTATCTCACTACTTTGTTAATATATTATATATAAATAAATATAACTAGTTACAATTAAACTTATTAATATATATATATATAAAGACTATATTATTATATTTTTTTATCGAGTTGAGTTCGAGTTAAAACCGAGTCGAGTCGAGTCGAACACTACCTTAGTTCAAACTCGCCTCGAAGGATTCGAGTTCGAGTCAAGTTCAAGCTCGAGCTTTTAAATGTCGAATTTTGAATTGAGTCGAACTGAACCGAACGTCAAATGCTCACAAGCTGGCTCGCCCAATTAGTAGCCTTACATGAATCCTATTTTTCTTGAGGCGGCAAATCATAGGGCAAGGGTGCAAAGGTCGTCGTCGGTATAAGGTGTTTAACATGTTCTTCAAAACCTCTTCTATCTCCTTCCCAAACTGGTAAGAGACTCAATAGTTATAAAGCGCATCAATCAAATACACTTTCTCAATTTTGTTCTAACACGCATAAATTTATAACTTTTACTGATGTAGGTGGTGAAATATGAATTAGTTGATCATATAGATCATATATAAAATATTATGGGTCAGAAAACACTCAACCTAGACGACAATGTACTGACGGCCCAAGGCTGCCACAATTAGTGATCAATACTCATTTAGCTAATTTGGTCAAGATAAATATATGCCAAAGTAATTAAAGGGATGAAGGTTCTCCGAATAAGTGATAATTAATGTTTCGCCAATAATATTGGTAGCAAAAAACATGTGTCTGTGATCCCGGTTTTGTATCCGATCCCCCTAGGTGAAGAGGTTAATGGAGTAAGCGGGGACGGGGTGAAGAAGACTTGAGCGACGGGATTAGTTTTATGATCGAACGGTTTGGATCACGTATCGGACTCGAGCAACGACAGCGTCTCTTGTTACTGGCACTCTCACCTTCATATACTTTGTAGGCTTCTGGTCAAAATAATATATAAATGATGTCAGCACACATTCTTGTATTGAAACACGCCCACATCCGTTGTCCAATTATTTCTGTAACTGAAGGGGCGGCATTCATCAAAGAATTGAAACGAAATCATTGAAGTGATCACCACAAAAGATCAGATCTATTGGGATAGATTCAGGAGAAAATATCAGGACTTGTTGGGCGTATGAACTCTGCGACCCCAACCGGCGGAGGCAAGTCACTTGGGGACGCATGCCATGATGACTGTCGAGATGCGTCCTCAAGCGCGTCCCCATCTGGCCGACGCAATACCGTTTCCCCAAAAATGGCTGTTTCCCCATAATGAAGAATTTTTTTTAAAAAAAGATTTAACCCTAACCCTAACCCTAACAGGTAATCTCATACATTCATTTATTCTATTTTGTTTCCAGCTAACATAGCGTGCATAACCAGTCCTCATGAGATTCACAACTCACCTAACTAATCTTAGTCTTTTATAGAAGGCAATCTTGACCACTTGATCTCTTGTCTGAAAATAATAGATACGTAGAATAACAAATTATTCGCAAGTGGATATTACAAGTACTAGTACATTAATTATTTTGGAAAACAAAACGAGGAATGCATTTGTAATTAAATAAAAATCACATATCTGTGACAAGAAAATCGAAAAAACTTTGAAACAAACATCAAGGCGTAAATTAATTTGTTGTAAGTCATGCGTGGGCCACAAGAAGATCTGCCAAGATAGCTAGTTTCAATGCCCAATTCTATCAACCATTATAGCAGCCCAATCTAAGCATAAATTGATGACATTAATCATTAATTCTTTCAAAATAAGTCAATCCAAGTTGCTCGATCTTATCCTAATAAATACCAAATATGAGACTTTTTAGAAAATTCCATTTGACAATCTGGCATAGATGCAAAGGCCTAACTTTTTCGCCAATATACTAGATTTTACCCTTATAGGTATTAAATACGTAACACTTCATTTTACGTGCTAATGCAATCTGATCATGACACGGGTTTCATTTCTTTGGTAGGGTACGTCGACTCAGCTTGCTGAATTAGGATGAAGAACTCAGGTCATTAAGGTCTGTAGAGCTCTTTTGCTTCATCTCTTCTTGGTTCCATGAGTGAGGTTTTTACGGAGATTTAGACATAGGCCGGCGTTGATAGAGTTTTATCGGATGCATGCCGAGTCATTTAGTTGAATTTTTATGCAATTTAATAAAACTTCAAGGATGAGATCCCTTGATGATTTTCAAACTAGAAGATCGAGCAAACTCATGATATAAGCTCCTACCTTAGCCTTCTATATATGTGTACATGAATTTTTACGATTTTCACAAATATTCAAGTGGGTTGTATGGGTACATGTGAATTGCACTAGTACTCCTTTACACCTTAAAGTAGTGCAATCTAAGTAGGATATTATAAATACAATGCGCTTCTAAAAATCATAACACTACCATTGTTTTGAGCCATTTGAGTACCGTGACGAGTGATATATGAAGGATGTGAGGACATAAGCGTGACTATGTATGTATGTAAATATAAAGTTGTTGAGTGTTCTGGTATGTTTAATGATATTCGGTTGTGTTGGCTCAAGCTAACTGCCTTGTAATGTATTCTGAAAGTTTTATGAATTCTTGTCTCATTTGCCAATATTGTTTATCAGTAGTTATTTTTGGGTCGGTAATCAAACTTGTTTGACATAAGTGTACGGATCGAGAGGCTCATAGCAAGAGATGGTACCATGTGTACATACTATGTTGTCTGTTGTATCAAATCTATGTATTGGGTTATATAACTTATGTATTTTGGGATTTCAGGACTTATGTATTTGGAGAGCTACGGGTTATGTGGTGTATGTATTGTGCTGTAGGTGTGTGCCCTATGTCCTGTAGGTTGTGATAGACATGTTGCATATGATGTGGGAGTTGTTGGTTTATTTTAATATTGTTGTGCAGTATGTTAACTTTAGGGCACTATAACTATTGGCTGCAGGGTATGTAAGCATCAAAGTACTAGAACATGACGCCAATCAAGTAAGGTAAGCGAAACATATTTGAATGCACCTGTGTGTGTGTGTGTGATAGAGGAACGTGGACCGGAGGAGCTTATAGTTCATACTGCTTGAAGGGTCAATGCGAAGACTAAGTGTTAGGGTATGATTCCCTGACATGCGATGATGCCTTGTGTATTTAATTTTTGTTTGTGGGGTATGTGGAATAGGTAACTATGACCTAGTGTTTATCTTACCGTAAGAACAACATCATCTAATAATAAGTTTCCTTACTCAAAGGTTGAAACTAAGTATAAGAACCGTATCATGCATATATATTATGAAAATTCAACCACTTAGTTACATTGAGGTGTTGCCTGCGTGTAGCTCGAAGTAATCATTGTATTTGTAAATTCACCATCTTAATTTCCAAGCAGGTGCTGCCTCTCCCATGACTCAGTGTTCATATTATGAATCTTAAGTATAGGAGCCTTTCTATCGTATCATGATTAGCATGCATTGTATGAAAATCCCGTAAGGTATCTATCTTAAACCTCCTTGAAGGTTAAGATTCGTTTCTGTAAAGTTTGTCCGCTAGTAGTCCAACAAATAACTTTCCGAATTGGGGTGTTATAAGTAGGGTTTTCACCATTAAAAATTAAAGAATTAGAAGTCATTTGCGTCAAGAATAATACATATCTCAAACTTTTTTTTACTTCTTCATTTTATATTATATTGTGTATGCTTGACCTAATAGCAAAAACATAAATATATAACACAGAACTCCCAAACCTTAAAGTTTTAATTTAAGACATCAATAATCATCATTAATTAATTGCTTTTGCATTTAAATCGATGACAAAAACAAGTGCACTAACAAGGTGGAACTCCTTATGATTTAGTAATATTACAAGGTGTAGGAATAAACAACTCCAAATTATATGGTCTATCAAACAAGATATTTTTTCGAATTTTGTGAGTTCCCACAAAATTAATTTCACATGAAATACATATCAAAAGAATGTTTAGTGTATTAATGAAGTGTTGGTACATGTCTTCAACTTAGTTAAATATATAAACTTGTGAAAATGATTTAGCCCACCATGTTACACTTAGGCCAAGTGGTTATGATTATACAAGAGTCAACCCAAGATCATTTTAGAAGGTAAATTAGAGTAGCTATGGACTAGATCAATAAAAGGAATTTTAATTTTCTAAGGTGGGTATATTGTTAAGATCCTACAAAGTTATCCATAATTGGTGTAAAAATCTAATATATTAGTAGAATTCATCTTAAAATTGTAAAGAAATGACTAGTTCTATTATATTGACGGGTCAGGTCATTACATATTCAAGTCCAAAACTGTCATAAACTTTAAAAAAAAATGTATTAATTACTTTGGTTGAAAGGGTATTTGGCAATTTTTACGTTTTGGAGTCATAGTTGATAGTACATGTAAAAACCATGATTTTTATTACAAGACTCGAACCTAAATATTATGACATAAATATCGATGAACCAACATGGTTGGTTATCAAGTTGACCGGTCATGGTTCAACTTAAGGTCACCTAGAAAATACCTATTCATGAATGGATGATGGGGTGTGAGAATTTAATGAAGGGGCTCTTTGAACCTAGGAAATACCTATGGATGATGGGGTATGAATATTTAATGGAGGGAATGGTTGAACTGTATATATATGCAGGAGGAGGGGATCGTTGAGGGGGGAAGAAGAACTTTTTCCTAGCCATCAAATTCTTCTTGCCTCCTCTTCGTCCCAGGCGACCTCCCCATTTTTGCGTGAGTATTTCATCCCTCATCTTATTTGTTTCCATTAGGATTCTTACATGCAAGGTTTGTTGGAGATGCCCTACTTAGCGTCTTATGCATGGGGTTCGGGTTCTTGTTGACTGCTTAATATGAACTACTGCGAGTCTTTGGGGTCGGGTGTTTGTTTTATTGTGGGTGTGCTGCTTTGCTTTATCCATCAATTGGCAAGAATTGTTGGGATTCTTTGAAGTGCTTAGTTGTTTTGTTAATGGACATGTCAGAATGGACCTGACAGCCAATAATGGACATGTCAGAATGGACCTGACAATCAATAATAACTAATGCCAGAATGACCTGGGAGACCACCTAATCTTAGAATGACCTGGGAGACCACCTAATCCCAGAATGATCTGGGAGACCACCTAATCTCAGAATGACCTGGGAGACCACCTAATCTCACAATGACCTGGGAGACCACCTAATCTCAAAATGAACCGGGAGCACAAACTTTTAATCTTAGAATGACCTGAGCCTATAGAACTACATTGAGCTTGATCCCGACATGGGTATGTAGGCTAATCAAGATTATTTGATTTCAGCTCACTTTAAGGAAGAATGAAAGTATGGTTGGTGGTTCTTTTACGAACTTAGGGTAGGAGAATGGATAATAAATTGGACTTCCTTTTATTTTCTTGTGTTATACATGTGGCTTTGGAAAACAATCCAAGACTGTGGAACTATTATTATTATGTCTTGACTAACCATAATTTACTTTGAATGAGTCATACTTATGGTTTTAATAGAAATCATGTAATATATAAGTAACGCCCGGACCGGTTAAGGCTGGTCGTTACAGGGTTGGTTTGGTATAATTTCGAATAACGCCTAGCCAGCTAGGCCCACAATATTGTGAAAAAATGGTGGGTCGTTACAGTACACAACTATACCATTAGAGTAAGTCTTTGACTAGTAATTGCCTAGTTGGAAGCATAGTAAGTAATTTTTCTTTCTCTATACTATGACATATGTGTGTTGTGTAGAGTTGTATTTATTTATTTATTTATTTTTTTACCATCTTTTCTAAAAATTAATTATAATGAATCATCTTCTTCTTCATTTTATATTATGTATCGATCCCTATCAAATTTGAAACTATTGTTTACCAATATATATATAATATTAAATTGAAATTATACTTAAAATTCAATTAAATTCGTTTATATTATATCATATTTTTATTTATATATTTTCTAAAAATATTTATTCCCTTTTGAATTATATCTTTTTATTAAAATATTTCCATTTTTTGTGCAATGCGTGTTCTATTCAATTTTATAGTTCTTTTTGTATTTTATTATACTTATTAAAAAATTAATATGTTCAAACTATAATTATTCATACCCTTGTTAGAATTCAAATTAACACTACTCTAATGATTCACTTCATTTGAATTTAATATATATTAAAACTTTCAAATCAACTTAAAATATCACTATGATTTAACTTGAGTTAAGATTTGATTATATATTATTTTCTTTGTAAGCTCTGGCAAAAATCAGTATATTATTTTCAGAATTTTTTAACTGATCAAATTCCAAATCTTATAAAGATGGGAAATATATAGGAGTTGATAAATATACATTTTTAAAATTATTTTTGGAATTTTTAATTCATTAAATATTAATCATGGTATAAAAATGTAGAGATTTCCAAATATGTTAATAAGATTTGAAAAAAAAATCAATTCTAAATTTCAGCATGATATGAGATTGTACTTATCTATTACTTTACTAGTAAAGACTGAATTTTATAAATATTTTTAAGTATTTAAATAAGATTTGAAATGATCTGTAATTATTATCACAACTAATCATAATAAGTCATTAGTTAATCTCTTGTAAAATTTGAGGACATTTTTCAATATTCGCTCTTTTATTATAAATAGATACAATAGATAGATAGATAAAATAGAAAGAGATAATTAGATGATAGATAGCTCTGAGAGACAGATTCACGTTATTAAGTGATGGTCAGACATCATGATATCACAACCAAGACTTGAGCTATCGTGCATCACATGGGATTGCTGTTTTTGATCTAGTATTTGAGGGTTTTGCGGTAGACATTCATGTATTGGAAATCACCGGCAGAGATCAGATGGATGCCGTTTCATGTACTCTCTGTCCAATCACCACCAAAACATCTTGGGGACAATAATGTCGGCCGGAAGTTGGTTTCTTTTCCGAAAGACATTTGGGGAGATTACTTCTTAAAAATTTCCCTCAATGAAGCGGTACTAATTATAAACTAGATTTTGATATATCTACATTATAATTAGAGAAATACCTGGTCTATGATATTCTCCTGTGTGGTCTATTTTCAAGCTGATCTTCTACTGATATGGAGAAATTGGATTCATGGAGAGTTAGAGCAAAGGAGCTCAAAGAGAAAGTGTTTGACATTCTAAGCTGCGCAAAGGGAGCAGAGCAAGTGCATATAATTGATGCGCTTTATCACCACGGTGTCTCTTACCAGTTCGAGAAGGAGATAGAAGAAGCATTGAAGAACATGTTCAACACTTACAACGATGATGCTTCGACTAAAGACGACCTTTACACCCTTGCCTTACGATGTCGCCTCCTCAGACAAAATGGGTTTCATGCATCCACCAGTAATATATAGCCTACTTTGCCTTAAACAATATTAGACTTGATACAATATCCAACTGATTATTCATGCTTGCTTGCAAACTAATTTGGTAACAAACATCCACTTTGACATTCATATAGCACATGGTTGCACTGGTTCATGTTTACATGATCGAAGTTTTTGATATATATATATATATATATATATATATATATATATATATATATATATACACACACACATATACACTATACCAATTAAGACACATGTACACAATATTTCATGGCACAACTTAACAAACAAAGGCATGCAAACAAGTTAGAATTAAACACCTATCATGAGAACATCAATCAAGCTAAAAGGCCTTAAATTAAGCTGGGTGCACTGCTTGTAACAGAGGCACTTAACAAATTCAAGGATGCCCATGGCAGTTACAGTAGAAGATCTAGCTTCTGATGTGATGGGTCTTCTAAGCTTATATGAAGCCTCTTACGCTGGAGCTGTGGATGACTTGATACTAGATGAAGCCTTGGTCTTCACCAAAAAACATCTTAGAGCTGCTCTACCCCATTTAGACTCTCATCTTGCTGAAACAGTGTCACACTCTTTAGAACTGCCGCTTCACAAGAGGATTCAAAGGTTGGAGGCGAGAGAGTTCATATCTTTATGCGAAAAAGATGATTCCATGGTGAACAAGGAGCTGCTAGAGTTTGCAAAGCTGGATTACAACATTGTGCAAGCCTTACACCAATGGGAGATAAAGGAGTTGACCAAGTCAGTATAGAATGAATGCACGCCACTGGTTGGTTAATTTTGGAAGTTTGATTAATGTTATTGATCAATTGCCTAAAAAATACGGCGACGTTTGCGCAGATGGTGGAAGAAACTCAACCTCGTTGGCAAGATGACTTTTGCAAGGGACCGAATGACTGAGATTTACTTGTATGTTTCCGGTTTTTTCTTTGAGCCGGTATATTCGAGAGGCAGGATTATTAGCTCCAAGATACTGGCTATTTGTTCTGTGGTAGATGATGAATACGATTGTGTATGGAACATTAGACGAGCTTCAAGTATTTACCGATGCTATTTGCAGGTATATAATATTTATATCTATGCAATAATTAAGCCTGATTAAATTAGTATGACTACTAATTTGGGAGACTAATTAATGATCTTAATATAATTTTAAATTGATAGGTTGGATGTCGCGGCCATGGAAAATCTTCCAGAATACGTTAAACCACTATATGAGGCCATTTTTTAGTTTAAAAGAGTTTGAAGAGGAACTGGCCCGGGAAGGAAATGCATATTGGGTGAATTACTTGAGAGAAGAGGTAAGATATGTTTATTTAATTTGACATAATCAACAAATGTATATGTAGCTGCTAATTTTTCTCTCCCTGATCATGTCACTCAAGGTGAAAAATTTGTGCAAACGTTATCTTCAAGAAGCAAAATGGCTGCACCAAAGATACATACCCACGCTAGAGCAATACTTGCTTGTTTCTAAGATGAGCAGTACATGCACAGTGATATGTAATGGTTTCTTTGTTGGATGTGGAGAAATTGCCACAAAAGAGGTTTTTGAATGGTTCCAAGCTTTCCCTAAACTTCTCAGAGACTCGTCACGTATTAGCCGTATTGCGAATGATATCGTGTCTTGCATGGTAATTAACATATATATATACTTCTAAAAGACTACCAATATTGCAGTACATATAGACTGAATATATATATAAAAACTGGACTTGCAAGTTTTCTTTATTTGCTGTGTTTTAATATTTTGTAAAAATTATCCAGTTTGAGCAATCTAGAGGGCATTGTCCATCAGCAGTTGAGTGTTGCATGGAGGAGCACCAATGCACTAAGGAGGTGGCCTTCGAGAATCTAGATGGAGCTTCAGGACGGGCATGGAAGGACATGAACAAAGCTTGCATGAGGCCCACTCCTTTCCCTATGGAGGTTGTTAGGCCAATTGTTAATTTGGCAAGGGTGGCAGAGATAATATACCAGTATGAAGATGGGTACACTTTCACTGGTGGAAAATCCAAGGAAAGGATCAGCATGTTGTACAAGGATCCCATTCCGGTTTGATGAAAGATATTGAGTGGCAATGTATATGGCAAAAGGATCTATGATCTTGTGCACTTAGTAGTGTATATGTGATGACCTGTTTCACCAAATAATTAAACCATATTAATATACATGGTTTTGTTTGTCGTAATGAAGGCGTATTTACCTGTTAACATAAATTGAAAAAGAAAAAGAAATAGATAAACATAAATTAAGAGAAGATAGAATATAGATGGCCCATCAATACATTGGACTTATATTGCCAAGGGCTTGTATTGTACACCAGCCAAGTTAAGGGCCCGCATGTCCATGTGAAGCATAAATTGGCGTGTTTGGAAGAATAGTCCACCCTTTTGTTCCCCACGGAGCCGCCATTGATGTAACCTGGTAGCGACCCATGTCTCAATTGTTCCATCTCGTCCCCTTTTCATTTGCAAGAAACCTTTTCTTTTTCCAAAGATTTGCAAGAAACCTTTGCTTTTGCAACAACTATATTGTTCTACACACATTGTCATAAGAAAACCAACCCCTCCTTCCCTTGTTTAGCAAAGCAAGAGAGAAGATAATAGGCACCAAATGGTCATCTCTAGTCCATATTATATAAAGTTTTATCAATGTAAATACTACTGCAAATTAACCAAGTAGAAAAAAGTTCTATATGCCCATATACAAATTTAAACTTTCATATAGCTAGGCCCCTCTAAAAGTTGCATTTCCGTTGAAAATAATATGGAACATGGCCATGATGAAATGGTGAGATCGGCCTTTTAAATAAGCTTAGAAGTTTCGCTTAATTAATCAGCCATAAGTTAGGATCTTATAATTATAAGCGGTCGGTATTTAGCAAACCCCTTTTTCCCAATTTAATCATGTATAATAAATCGAAATGGCAAAGAGGTTGAAAATTATCATATGCACACTACTGATAAATGAAACGAATGCATGCCAAAACTTATAAAGTTAGGTTCAATATATTTACGTGATGAGCATGGTGTTTACTGGTAAATTAATGAAATCACTGCAAAAGAAATTAGTTTTTCTCCACATTTGAAAAGAATGGCATCCATGTCTTCTCATGCCAATTTTTATCATGGAGAAAAGTTTAAATCCAAAGAATATGGGAACGTAAGTTTGATTGAAGATGGATTAGAAGAGAGCAGAGGTGGAAGATAAATAAAATAAAAAAGCTTCGTGTACAAGCGCTCATGTGCTTTGCTTTTGATGAAGAACCAAGGAGAGGGAGCGAACGAAGCGAAAGCATAAGCAAGCCCTTACTTGGGTTACGTAAAGGATTTTTGTTTCAATATTTGGAGATTTTTTAAAAACTAAGAATGTACTAATTTTTTAAATTTTTCTCTGTGTTAAAATAATATGGAGAAACTTTTCTTCTCCACCCTACTTTTCCACACTTCACTTTTCTCCACTACATTTTAAGATTGAAGAACATTTTTTGGAAGGTTAGAAAATTAACATATACTCACCCACAAATATTTTCAAATATAAATAAAATTTTAAATTTTTATCCACAGCTGAAAATGACACAGCTAAATATTTGGGTTCAAGATTAGGGGGAAATGCTTTTGTCACTGTTAAAATTGAAACTTTAACCATTGTTTTATTGGTAATTCGGTTAGTACAGTGACACTAAGTTCTCTTTTAATTTTTTTTCCAAATAACACTTATAAATTACTGTCACTATACAAATGTACAGTATTCGCAAAATGAGCCTGGAAATGGGAAAGTCCTAGGACAAAAATCAGTATGAGGTTTGTGTTGTTATACATTGGTATATCAGTTCAAGTTAATATGAACCCTTGATAAATAGATGGAAGTGGAAACCAGATGCATTTCACGTTTTTCTTTTAGCACTAGACAACCTCTTTTCAGCCTAAAAATTAGCATAGTTAATTAATCTCTGGTATATATATATGTACATGACAAGATAAACAACCTCATGTCTTGTTTTATGAAAAAAGCAATACTTTAATTATGTCATCATATGTTAAAAACAAAAACACATCTGCTTACACAAGCCAAATATAAATAAAGCTTCAACGTGCTAGAAGATAATAGCATCACTTCCACTTATATTTATGAAAATGTTGTGATTACAGTTGTGTTACAAAAGACAAAAGAGAAATACAACCCTGGGCAAAACTCCTCCCCTCTCCTTCGTCACAGGGGCCCAACAGCAAGCCTTTGCGGCAATGCTGAGTCACTGGTCTTCTTCGACAGGCAAAACTTCAGGGAAATGGCAGAGCACTCCATTGCAACGAACAAGGCTTCAAGATCAACTCCTCCCGGCAAGCTTGATCTCCAAGTAGGAAAGGGCAGCTACAAGACGGCAGCGTTTTCCTTATCCCACTTGAACGACATGGGCACGCTCTAGAGGTCTTCTATGACCAAGGCCATGTGACTCTCTACTCGGATGATAGTCCTAGCCGGTGGCAAACCCAAAGCTTCACGGCAATGTGCTACTGATGGTCCTTTTGTAGTAGAAACATGTGGGTGGTAGAGGCGTTTTTTGTTGGAGATATTCCCTTCCATGAGAAAACGTTTAATCACATGGAAGTAATGAAGACATGAAGATAATCCAAAAGGTATGAAGAATTCAATGAGAATTTATGGAATATGACAGGAGACTCATTAGTGAAGATTCCAATGCTTATGAAATAGTATTTGGAGTTGACCCTTCATTTTTAAGAGGTGTTTCATATCTCTAATTTATAAATATATGATTAAACATATGTATTGGGTGTGATTTCTTTTTGGGAAAGTTCCATGGAGTGTTTTCCTTTAGAGGAGACATGAGAGGTTGCAGATTTGGACAGGGTCACCATTGGTGGTGCATGTAAGAGAAGAAAGAGAAATTGTTCCTTGTGAGGAAAAGACACGACTTCGAGTTCTTTGACAAGATCAACGGTGGTTAATTTCTTTTATTTTTCTACCTTTTGTCTATGGTTTGTAATTGGGAGTAGTGTTACTCATTCGGATGGAATTTTTCACATTTGGGTAGAAAACGTTTTCTACTTTTATTGGGGTGGAGTTTTTCATACTTGGGTAGAATTTTCTACATGTAGTAGGTGGAGTTTTCCACAAGTATTGGGGAGTGGTTTCACTCATTGAGGAGTAGTTTTACTCATCTCATATATTTGCTTGTCGTTTTCTTTCAATTGAAAAGTTTTCACTTTTGATTTGTGTGTCATATACCTTTTATTTTTTATTGGTTTGCCTTGTCTAAACACATAACATGAAGTTTATAGATTTTGTGCGTTAAAATTCCAACAAGTGGTATTAGAGCCTAGTTCGTGCTTTGGTTCTTTTTTTGTCTTGGTTTTTGGTAGTAACCTTTTGAGTCAAGATGGAAGATGAGAAACATGTTAAGATGGTCGCCCTTAAGGGTAAGTCTAATTGGCATTACTGGAAGGGTCGTATGTATGATTATTTATTCAATAAGGATTTATATGATCCAATTCTTCGTCCTCCTGAGTCGTCGAGTTCTAGTCCACCGTTAAGTGCTATTCCAGTTGTGACTGATGACGGGAAGGTTCGGGCTAGACTGGGCATTGGCGTTCCCTGCCGGCACGCAGTGGTGGGTGTACAAGTTGTGGATGATGACATTGGAAACGTACTGGAGGGTGATGCAGGCATCACCGGCGATGTGGACTTTCGCCAACGGCCATCGATGGTTTTGAAGCTGTTCACCAGCAGCTCCTCCCAGAGGTGGATCAGCATGTCCAACGTGAAGGTGATCCAGAGAAGCTCCTCTTGGATGACACCAAACAGGAGGGTCCCCGGCGTAGGGTTCACCGCATCCTTGTTCGATGAGTTGGTAACGACGTAGATCTGCCGATGCCACACTCGGCGAGGCACTGCTGGTTAGACACCCAGTTGGCGTCGCACCTCTAGCCGTTGTCGATGGGGTTGCCCGTCATGCAAAATGAAGATGGAACCTTTCTCGGTTGTTTCGATGCAAAAAATTGCAATGTGGTAACCAACTCACCATTGGACATCCCAGACAACAGATTTCAGGTTCAGGTGTTGGTGGGGGAGGGATGAGTTGAGCGGCGCTGCGGCTGAGCTTGGGATAGCTCCTCGAAGCCAAACCTGGAAAATGCAGGTGACGACAAGCATCTTGGGTTGGCCTGCTATTGAATCTCCACACCACCCTTCCATCACCTCATAGTAGCAATGCCAGGTTTCACCGCTGCCGGCCACCATGCCCCCATGGTGGTATCCCTCACCTTCTTCGACGTTGTCTGGCTTTTTCATGGGCCCCATTAAGAGCCTCTTCTTCTACCAATGCAACACAATATGATCTCCAACCGGTGCGGCCACCGCAGAGCAGGCCGCCCCCTGCCGCCGTCTTCTTCTCCCTTGCTGGCCACTTTCTCCAGGAAGACTTCGTCATCGAGTATGCAAACGGTGACTTGGTCTCGCTGCTTGTCGCCAAGTAGGACGACAGCTTCTCTGCCGTCATGGCTGAAGACGCTAAGGACATGAAGCTCTCGCATCCACTGGTCCCTCTCCTACAGTCGGCGGACGACCGAGGCTGGCGCCCGGCACTAGCACTGTAGTTCACTGTCGTCCCAGGCACCGGCTTCTCTCTTGGGATGACAATTCACCAGCGGCCACGGATGGCAATAACTACACTCGCTTCTTGAAGTCATGAGCGGCAATCCCTAAACGATCCCTCGGCATTACATGAGGCGCTTGTATATGAAAGGGAGCTCCGTTAGAGCTGGAGAAGGAGAAGATGGGATTTCTAGAGAACTTGAAGGAGCTTGTTGCCGTGACACAAGCCGATCTAAGATACTCGAGGAATGTGGGCACCCTAGCTGGACAAACCGTATGGGCTACCTTTGTTCTTACCCGAGACCAGATCGAAAGGCTCCGTGACTAGATCATGTCCATCACTGGTACCCGACTGTCTTCTTTCGTTGCGGTATGTTCATACATTAGGGACTGTCTTACATAGGCCCATGGACACGGTGGACAAAACTTGTTTATTTTGGATTTCCTGCTGGCTGTCGGACACGGGTAGACCCACCAGTGCTAGATGCCTACTGCGGCCACCTGATCAGCATCATGATCTACGAAGCTAGCGGAGTAGGGCTCAGCAGAACCGATGGGTTGGTGACGGCATCGAAAGTGGTTCCTGCGGGTATTCGAGCGTATACATTATGAAAAGCTCTACCACTTAGTTTCATTGGGGTGTTGTCTTCGTGTAGCTCGAAGTGATCATTGCATCTATAAATTCACCCTCTTAATTGTTGGGTAGGTGCTACCTCTCTCGTAACTTAGAGTGTTCATATTATGAATCTTAAGTATAAAAGCCTTCCTATGGTAACATGATCAGCATGCATTATATGAAAATTTCATAAGGTATCTATCTTAAACCTCCTTGAAGGTTAAGATTCGTTTCCGTAAAATTTGTACACTAGTAATCCAACAAATAACTTTCTAAATTGGGGTGTTATAGGTAGGGTTTTCACCATTAAAAATTAAATAAACACAAGTCATTTGCATCAAGAATAATACATATCTCAAACTTTTTTATTTACTTCTTCATTCTATATTACAATGTATAATAGCAAAAACATAAATATATAATATAGAACTCCCAAACCTTAAAGTTTTAATTTAAGATATCAATAATCATCATTAGTTAATTGCTTTCGTGTTTAAATCAATGACAAAAATAAGTGCACTAACGATGCAGAACTCCTTACGACTTAGTAATATTACAAGTTGCAGGAATACACAACTCCAAATTATATGGTCTATCGAGCAGGATATTTTTTCATATTTTGTCAGCTCCCACAAAATTAATTTCACATCGAATGCCTATCGGAATAATGTTCAGTGTGTTAATGAAGTGTTGGTACATGTCTTCAACTTAGTTAAATATATATACTTGTGAAAATGATTTAGCTCACCATGTTACACTTAGGCCAACTGGTTATGATGGTACAAGAGTCAACGCAAGATCATTTTAGATGGTAAATTTGAGTAGACATGGATTAGATCAATAAAATGAATTTTAATATTCTAAGGCAGGTATATTGTTAAGATCCAACAAAATTATCCATGATTGGGGTAAAAATTTAATATATTAGTAGAATTTATCTTAAAATTGTAAAGAAATGACTAGTCCTATTATATTGCATTTGAGCCAGGTCATTACATATTCAAGTCCAAAACTGTCATAAACTTAAAAATATTTTTTTATTAATTACTTTGGTTGAAAAGGTATTTGGTGATTTTTACATTCCGGACTCATAGTTGATAGTACACAACTATACCATTAGAGTATGTCGTTGACTAGTAATTGCCTAGTTGAATGCATAGTAAGTAATTTTTCTTTTTCTATACTGACATATGGGTGTTGTGTAGAGTTGTATTTATTTATTTATTTTGCATTTTTTTATAAAAATTAATTATAATTAATCATCATATTATTCATTTTATATTATGTATCGATCCCTATCAAATTTGAAACTATTGTTTACTATTATAGATAATATTAAATTAAAATTAAATTTCAATTAAATTCGTTTATATTATATAATATTTTTATTTAGATATTTTCTAAAAATATATATTCCCTTTTAACTTATATCTTTTCATTAAAATATTTCCATTTTTGGTGCAATGCACGTTCTATTCGATTTTATAGTACTTTTTGTATTTTATTATACTTATTAAAAAGTTCAAATTATAATTATTCATACCCTTCTTGGAATTCAAATTAACCCTACTCTAATGATTCACTTCCTTTGAATTTCATATATATTAAAAACTTTAATCAACTTAAAATATCACTATGATCTAACTTGAGTTAAGATTTGATTATATATTATTTTCTTTGTAAGCTCTGGCAAAAATCAGTATATTATTTTCAGAATTTTTTAACTAATCAAATTCCAAATCTTATAAAGGAAAATATATAGGAGTTGATAAATATACAATTTTTAAATTATTTTTTGAATTTTTAATTGATTAATTACTAATCATCGTATAAAAATTTAGAGTTTTCAAAATATCTTAATACGATTTGAAGAAAAAATCAATTCTAAATTTCGGCATGAGATGAGATTGTACTTATCTATTAGTTTACAAGTAAAGACGGTATTTTATGAAATTTTTAAATATTTAAATAAGATTTGAAATGATCTTTTATTATTATCACAACTAATCATAATAAGTCATTTGTTAATCTCTTGTCAAAATTTGAGGACATTTCTCAATATTCGTTTTCTTATTATAAATAGATAGAATAGAAAGAGATAAGTTAGATGGTAGATACTTTGAGAGACAGATTCACGTTATTAAGTGATGGTCACACACCACGATATCACAACCAAGACTTGAGCTATCTTGCATCACATGGGATTGCTGTACTTGATCTTTAATTAGCGCCTATATAAAGGAGGGTTTTGCGGTAGACATTCATGTATTGGAAATCACCGGCTGAGATCAGATGGATGCCGTTTCATGTGCTATCAATGTACTCTCTGCCCAAGCACCACCAAAACATCTTGGGGACAATAACGTCGGCCGGAAGTTAGTTTCTTTTCCGAAAGACATTTGGGGAGATTACTTCTTAAAAATTTCCCCCAATGAAGCGGTACTAATTATAAACTAGATTTTGATATATCTACGTTATAATTAGAGAGATACCTGTTCTATGATATTCTCCTGTGTGTCTATTTTCTAGCTGATCTTCTACTAATCATATTGTTGCGTATGGGTGTGCTTCACTGATATGTAGAAATTGGATTCATGGAGAGTTAGAGCAAAGGAGCTCAAAGAGAAAGTGTTTGACATTCTAAGCTGCGCAAAGGGAGCAGAGCAAGTGCATATAATTGATGCGCTTTATCACCTTGGTGTCTCTTACCAGTTCGAGAAGGAGATAGAAGAAGCATTGAAGAACATGTTCAACACTTACATCGATGATGCTTCGACTAAAGACGACCTTTACACCCTTGCCTTACGATTTCGCCTCCTCAGACAAAATGGGTTTCATGCATCCGCCAGTAATATATAGCCTACTTTGCCTTAAACAATATTAGACTTGATACAATATCCAAACTGATTATTCATGCTTGCTTGCAAACTAATTTGGTAACAAACATCCACTTTGACATTCATATAGCATATGGTTGCACTACATGTTTACATGATCGAAGTTTTTTGATATAAATATATATATATATATACACACACACAATACCAATTAAACACATGTATACAATATTTCATGGCGCAACTTGACAAACAAAGGCATGCAAATAAGTTAGAATTAAACACCTATCATGAGAACATCAATCAAGCTAAAAAGGCCTTAAATTAAGCTGGGTGCACTGTTTGTAACAGAGGCATTTAACAAATTCAAGGATGCCCATGGCAGTTTCAGAGAAGATCTAACTTCTGATGTGATGGGTCTTCTAAGCTTATATGAAGCCTCTTACGCTGGAACTGTGGATGACTTGATACTAGATGAAGCCTTGGTCTTCACCAAAAAACATCTTAAAGCTGCTCTACCCCATTTAGACTCTCATCTTGCTGAAAGAGTGTCACACTCTTTAGAACTGCCTCTTCACAAGAGGATTCAAAGGTTGGAGGCGAGAGAGTTCATATCTTTATGCGAAAAAGATGATTCCATGGTGAACAAGGAGCTGCTAGAGTTTGCAAAGCTGGATTACAACATTTTGCAAGCCTTACACCAATGGGAGCTAAAGGAGTTAACCAAGTCAGTATAGAATGAATACACGCCACTAGTTGGTTAATTTTGGAAGTTTGATTAATGTTATTGATCAATTGCCTAAATAAATACTGCGACGTTTGTGCAGATGGTGGAAGAAGCTCAACCTTGTTGGCAAGATGACCTTTGCAAGGGACCGAATGACTGAGATTTACTTCTATGTTTCCGGTTTTTTCTTTGAGCCGCAATATTCGAGAGGCAGGATTATTTGCTCCAAGATACTGGCTATTTGTTCAGTGGTAGATGATGAATACGATGTGTATGGAACATTGGACGAGCTTCAAGTATTTACCGATGCTATTTGCAGGTATATATATATATATATATATATATATATATATGCAATAATTAAGCCTGATTAAATTAGTATGACTACTAATTTGGGAGATTAATTAATGATCTTATTATAATTTTAAATTGATAGGTTGGATGTCGCGGCCATGGAAAATCTTCCAGAATACGTTAAACCACTATATGAGGCCATTTTTTTCAGTTTAAAGGAGTTTGAAGAGGAACTGGCCCGGGAAGGAAATGCATATCGGGTGAATTACTTGAGAGAAGAGGTAAGATATGTTTATTTATTTTGACATAATCAACAAATGTATATGTAGCTGCTAATTTTTCTCTCCATGATCATGTCACTCAAGGTGAAAAATTTGTGCAAAAGTTATCTTCAAGAAACAAAATGGCTGCACCAAAGATACATACCCACGCTAGAGCAATACTTGCTTGTTTCTGAGATGAGCAGTGATATACCACAGTGATATATAATGGTTTGCTTTGCTTGGATGTGGAGAAATTGCCAACTAAAGAGGTTTTTGAATGGTTCCAAGCTTTCCCTAAACTTCTCAGAGACTCGGCACGTATTGGCCGCATTGCGGATGATATCATGTCCAGCAAAGTGCTATATATGAACCATATTTACTCCGCTCGAATAGGACGCAATGGAACGCCCTCGTCTCCACTGATCATCCGGGAATGGCGGTGGAGATGCACGGCGTGTCCACCAGTGTCGCTCTCACGGCGTAGCTAAGAATTTCTTCATGTAATTATATATATGTATATACTTCTAAAAGACTACCAATATTGCAGTGCGTATAGACTGAGTATATATAAAAACTTGACCATATTGGGCATGCGAGTTTTCATTATTTGTTGTGTTTTAATATTTTGTAAAAATTATCCAGTTTGAGCAGTCTAGAGGGCATTGTCCATCAGCAGTTGAGTGTTGCATGGAGGAACACCAGTGCACTAAGGAGGTGGCCTTGGAGAATCTAGATGGAGTTTTAGGACGGGCATGGAAGGACATGAACAAAGCTTGCATGAGGCCCACTCCTTTCCCTATGGAGGTCCTTAGGCCAATTGTTAATTTGGCAAGGATGGCAGAGATAATATACCAGTATGAAGATGGGTACACTTTCACTGGTGGAAAATCCAAGGAAAGGATCAGTATGTTGTACAAGGATCCCATTCCGGTTTGATGAAAGATATTGAGTAGCAATATATATGGCAAAAGGATCTATGATCTTGTGCACTTAGTAGTATATATGTGATGACCTGTTTCACCAAATAATTAAACCATATTAATATACATGGTTTTGTTTGTCGTAATGAAGGCGTATTTACCTGTTAACATAAATTGAAAAAGAAAAAGAAATAGATAAACACAAATTAAGAGAAGATAGAATATAGATGGCCTCATCAATACATTGGACTTATATTGCCAAATGGAAAGATAAAGAGGGCTCGTATTGTACACCAGCCAAGTTAAGGGCCCGCATGTCCATGTGAAGCATAAATTGGCGTGTTTGAAAGAATAGTCCACCCTTTTGTTCCCCACGGAGCCGCCATTGATGTAACCTGGTAGCGACCCATGTCTCACTTGTTCCATCTCGACCCCTTTCCATTTGCAAGAAACCTTTTTTTTTTCCAAAGATTTGCAAGAAACCTTTGCTTTTGCAACAACTATACTGTTCTACACACATGGTCATGAGAAAACCAACCCCTCCTCCCTTGTTAGCAAAGCAAGAGGGAAGATAATAGGCACCAAATGTTCATCTCTCGTCCATATTATATAAAGTTAAAATGACAACGAGAAGATATGGAAAAAAGGGGGAAAGTCATTTTTTGTACTAAATATTTGGGTTCACCAAAATTAGGGAAAAAATGTTTTTGTCACCGTTAAAATTGAAACTTTAACCATTGTTTTATTGATAATTCAGTTAGTACAGCGACACAAAGTTTTTTAATTTTTTTTTCAAATAACACTTATAAATTACTGTCACTATACAAATGTTCAGTATTCGCCAAATGAGCTGGGAAATGGGAAAGTCCTGAGACAAAAATTAGTATAAGGTTTGTGTTGTTATACATTGGCATATCAGTTCAAGTTAATATGAACCTTGAAATAGATGGAAGTGGAAACAAGATGCATTTCACGTTTTTCTTTTAGCACTAGACAACCTCTTGTCAGCCTAAAAATTAACATAGTTAATTAATCTCTGGTATATATATGTACATGACAAGATAAACCACCTCATGTCTCGTTTTATGAGAAAAGCAATACTCTAATTATGTCATCATATATTAAACACAAAAACACATCTGCTTACACAAGCCAAATACAAATAAAGTTTCAACGTGCGAGCAGATAATAGCATCACTTCCACTTATATTTATGAAAAAGTTGCGATTACAGTTGTTTTACAACAGACAGAAGAGAAATACAACCCTGGGCAAAAATCGAGATGGAACATACTTAACGTATCCGACCCAAATACGGCAAAAAATATGCTCAAGAAATTCCATGCAAAGCACAGATTCTCATATTCTTAATTTGTGGTAGCATGTAAAAGGAATCATGGGAAAATGTACATGACATATATAGATTATAACCAGGGCATGCAAAGATTAATTTAACCTACAGAATATGCTTAATCCTCATTCCATTTGCTTTCACTTTACATTGCTAATGGATGACAGAGAGTAAAATAGAAAACGATGGATGCCTGCAGTTTATATTCTTTCGGATATATAGAACAAATTATTTTCACATCACCATGATCAGAATTATTTTTTTTACTGGAGAATATTAGCTAGCCAGGATTAAATTCAAACCAAGCTCTTCGTTCCACCTGACAATTAAACCACAAATTACAAGGGAATGTAGAGGGATTCTCGGCGATGATTAACGACTTTAATTTGATTGTTAGATATTGTTCTTATATATAGAACAAATCAGTTTAATCAGAATAATTAAGAAATTAAACACTGAATTTCTTAAGTACTTAAGAATATGTTAGAACTAGAAATGTACCCAAGTGTACCTAGTTAGTTTGCTTTAGTATAATAAAATTACTATCATGCATGACCAGCTTGATATTTATCAAACAATTAGTGTAATCAAACTATTAATTAAACTGTTGCACTAATATAAATATAAATTATATCAAGGTGGTATATAAAGCAATTAATTAACTGTCTACACAATGATATGATTAGTTTCCTGCAACCGAAACAAGATAGGCAAATAATAACATTCATACGTATAGTAGGACTATACATCAGGAGATAAACCCTACTAATTCTAAATGACACTTAATCAAAATTTCTTGATTTATCACAAAATAAGAAATAAAGTCATTATGTCATATATTGAAGAAAGCCCAATAATGTGTTCCCCTCTATGTATCTGATATGAATAATTTTTACAAGGGCAAACTGCTTCTTCGATCGAGTTGTTTTGTAATAGTAAAAGGCTTCGAAATTACATGCAAAGGTTGAAGACAAATTTTAGTATTTACCAATGCATGAAAACCATTATTCAATGCTGTCTCAAGGTAAATGCTCCAATATAATTTCTCCAAGTGGGAGTTGCAGAATTAGGTACGTAGAATTCTAATTCAACTATATATATATATATATATATATAGACACACACTAAAGATAGAGAACATGGCAATTAAAACAAAACTGTAATACATTGTATATCGAGATTCAACAACTGGGTACGATGATTAAAAGTTAATACAAAAAAGTAATTATTTTCATTTAATTTTTTTAGCTCTTAACAGTAATAATTAATATTACAAATATATATAATTCAAAAACAATTCTTCTAGAGAAAAACAAATTGACAAAAAAGACATATAATAGGGGCTAATATTGTACAAAACTAATTTAAAAAAACCCGGCAAAGAGGAAATAATGACCAGTTTTGATCCTACCAACATCATTGTTTCAACTCAAACAATTTTAACCCGTACATATTTATGCAGAACGGCTACAAGAAGTTCTCGTAAATTCACCATGTTATCTCAAAAGTGAGAAGTAAACGTCATCATGAAAGTATGTCCAACACTGCGTGCAAGATCCCAAACACAACAAATTAACAAACTACACAGTACCCACTTCTCTTCAAGAATAAAGAAAATTCACAACCATTGATCGATATCCATACACCAAAAAAATTGTTATGAATCCACATACCTTTCCAGTAAATTCAAGGCAAGAGCAGAAAAAAAATGAATATAGATGGCAGAAGGAAAATTCCCAAGGGATGGCATGATCCAATGGAGAATTTGAGGCCACAGAATTCACTTGGATCAATGCGATCCCTTTGGAATTCTCCGTCCACCACCATGGGTACCGACGATCAATGGTCGACAAACGGGACGACGACGTGCTTTGGGAGGCGAGGGCCGCGACGGCTGGCCGGAAAGAGAGGTGGTGAGCACAGTGAATGGTTGGTGGTGTGGCCTTGCGAGTGCGTTGGAGGCATGTCTTTTATAGAAGTTGGTGGAGGGAGAAAGATAACGGCAGGCTGTTTGCCGTTTGTCGTTTGCCATTATTTATGACGGAGGCCGTTACGCAAGCGACTTTCGCGCGTTGGGAAGTAATCGGGGTCGGTCACAAATCGGCTGCTTTTCCCTATTCAAATTACTAAACTACCCTCCCACATGTATGCGTTTTTTCTAAAAAGATGATGCGGTGATTTTTTTTTTGGTATAAAGTTTGTGTCGTAGCTTAATAACACCATCAAACAAGGATTAATTTTCAAAAAGATGAAAACCATCTATCACAACAAATATTCTTAGCATAGTTTAAAAACTTAACACTCAGATTCAACTCAGCGTATCATAAAATATTGGATTCGACTCCAAACTGATTAAGAGTCATTTATATTAAATTTTTAAACATCTAAAAAAATAATTATATAAAATTAATATATATTGATGATCTTTTACAGGCTTAAAATTAATAAATATATATGATTTATATTACTTAAAAATATTATTTTAGTTAATATAAAATAAAGATAATATATTTTGATCAATTTTATGACTTGACTAGAGGAACCATGAAAGAGCTAGCAGCATGACCCAACTAGTTTTTCTTCAAATACAAATCCAACTAGACTTGATGAAGTCGAAGGCACCGGCTTGCTAACAAGAAAGGCTTTTCCTCTAGTTAAAAGCCATTTTGGTTTATTGCATCTGGTGGTATAGGGTGAGAGTTTATTTCTCAATCCCCGTTGAAATTTTTCTTAAAATTGTAAAATCAGGTAGTATTTATTCATCCATGGAATTTAATTTAACAAGTTACGTGGTGGAGTTAACTCAGAAATTTTTTTAGTTAAAAAGGAGTTTTAAAATTATGATTATGAGGTAGTATGTTTCTTTTCTATATTTAATTTGTTTCTAATTTTTATTTAAAAAGATCCTTCTTATTATTAATGTGTATTTTGATCTAGCTAAAGCTAATCTCATGTTTCTTAATGGCATTTTGTTTACTTTCACTTTATAGGTTCTTCTATCAGCAGCTAGCTTTCCTTCATGATGTCATGTTTGTATCAATTATGCATATTTCTAAAGGCTTTCTTTAGGGTTTTGTGATGTGTTCTCTTGACATCATTAATTAGGTTAACAACCGTCAGATACAAGAGGAAAATCATTGAAAGGTCCAAAATACCCTCAAGTCAATTGATGTTTTGGCCCTTTGGTAGTTAAGTTTGGTTGAAGCTTATATTATTTATCTTTTAAGAAAATGGGTTGGTTCAACAGTAGCATACAAACTCAAGACTTGGACTCTTTTCGGCATGTCATGGAGTATTGGAGCCGACTCGGAGTTGATTTCAAGATCACTTGAAGTCATTTTATACTATTTTTAATTTAATAAATAAAAAATTATATGAAGTTAGAATATATCGCATTTTTTTATAATTGAAATTGATAAATATATGAGTTACAGTACTTTAAATTATTAATATAAATAAAATAAAAAAATTGTTTTATTTACTTTTATTACTAATTAATTCACTTGAGGAATCAATTATAAAATCAGTAATCGCCTATGAAATTTAACTTGCAAAACCATCAAGTAAAGTCAACTTGGAAGTACTAATTTGGATCTAAAAAAGTTTTTAAATTATGGGCTCAACTATTACCCATTGAAGAAAAAAATTAAAGTTGTGTCTTGGTTGGGAGGGATTCGGTCAAAGGTGCGGGGCATTCACCTCTGGTAGAGGTAACTGATGGTTGACTGGAATCTAGTCAAGTGGTTAAATTTGGTGGCCCTTGATAATTATGACAAGATCGATTTTAGTGTAAAATTTTTTGCCTTAAATCCTCTTGTATGCAACGTATTCCCACCCCTGAGAACACTCAATTAGATTCAACTCTCTTGAAACTCTTGGTTGGCTAATGTTTACTCGATCTTTTTAAAAAATATATGAATTAATATTTTTGTATTTTAGTTGAATCATAGTTTAAAGATATTTTTAATATTATCATGTATAATTTATCAATTTTATGTTAACAAGAAATGATTTATATAATTAATTAATTATCAGTTATAATTCAAAAATAATAATCAAATCTAAGTCTTTGTTTCAATATTTTAACCAAAGGTTCGATTATACTCTAGTGAACAATTTATTCGAAGTTGGAGACTTTGAGTCAATGTGAGTTTTAGAATGGTGAGAAATTATTTTTTATATATGATTGCTAAGTCCTTATATACATGAAAAAATGTAAAGCAATTAACCTGCTTGACATTGATTCCCTAGGGAACATGTGTCTGGAATTGCTCCCTCCTTTAAAGCCCGTTATAAAGAGTGGTCCCTCTACTGCTCCCTTACCCTTACGCAATAGCTAGGGCCCAAAATTAAATAAATAAATAATAACTAGGGCCCCAACATGGTAATTTCCCTTATTTTTTGAATATTTTAATTCAATAACATTTAATACATCAAAATGAATTATTATGATTGAATTCATTAGTATGTATGTGTGTGTATGTATATATATATAGTGACTACAGAAATTGGATTATTTTTTTAAGCTACTTGTACGAAAGAAATAACCTATAATTGAATATATATTCCGCATGGGGTTTGTCAATTTGGAGCTAGTTTTCTTCATAATATATTTTCATTTTAGGTCTGAGTTATACATATATTCCGCATGGGATTTAAACTAATGGTCTGATAAATATGAATAGATGTACGCATCCCGTATGGGAAATATTAAAAGGATATATAGGTACTTTGCGTTAGATGTCTAAATTATTTGTGTCAAAGGGTATCTCATGGATAAAATTAATTATCGCATACATAAGTTGATATTATCATAATCAATGTTAACATTACATATATAGGAAGGTATTTGGCCTAAATATCATAATTAATTGGTCTTACATATTTCAATTATAGTTTAAAAATTCAAAATTTAGACTCAATTTGGCATGTTATGGAGTGGGGTCGACTCAAATCGATTCCAAACTGACTCAAAGTCATTTATATTAAACTTTTAATTATATAAATAAATAGTTGTATAAAATTAGTACATATTATTCTTTAATTCTTAAAATTGATAAATATTTAATTTGTATTACTAACAAACATTGATTTAATTAATCTATAAACAAAATTATATGTTCTTGTCATTTTTATGACTTTATTTGGGGAGTCAATCAGAAAATGAGTCGGTATAGAGTTATCTACAAAGTTTGACTCAACAAACTAAGAAGTGAACCAGAATTTTTTAAGTCAAAAAATAATTTAAATTAAACTATGATCTCATTTACTTGTGTCAAGGGATAAGTACTCTCACTCTCGGTCTCGCATTCAAAATTATATGTACTATTTATATGTGTCAAGGGTACCTAAAATCAGTCATCTTCAACTTTTTGGAAAGCCCAAATGTCCATCCTATTTAATTATTGATATGTACATTGATGGAGCTGTGAAAAGGATTCAACAGCCTTTGGAACCCAAAAAGATTGGAGTGTTTAGGAAGAGAACAAATATGCACATCCCTATCTTTCAGATTGTTCTAGCTTATACGTACATGGATGAGTCCCTGCCAAATCACATGAACAAATAGAAACCACTTTAGTTGTGCTCAAATGGGTGTATATGATCCTTACGGTGAGAATGGTGAGAAGGAAGAGGAATAGTTCTTATACAGGTCGGTAAAAGGAGCAATCAGACAGCTAAGCTTCTCAAGAAGACAAAGGGCACTTGCTCTATATATATTAGAAAAATTACTCTGCACGGCCCCCTCGCATCGAGGCCATCCGATTATAAAGTCGGGCCAAATCTACAAAAAAAAATTTGATCTGGCCGTCCGATTACAAAAACAGCGGAGATCACATTTTCAAGGTAGCAAATCTAGGCCATCCGACCCCGGCATTTTTCGTCCCTACTAATACGAATCCGGCAAAATAATGACCGGAAAGAGGATACTGCTCCAGAACTGCAGTTCTTATTCATTGAACATGGCATTTTAGTGCAAGTTATATATATCAAGGTATATCTCATGTATCTCTCCCAAATCTTCTAAAAAGAATCATCACTCACTTGCTCCATGTATTTATGATCCATGGGTGTCAAGAAATTAAAGGCATGGCTCCACCATCATGTATTTATCTGCTGTTTGTCAATTGGCAGGTTGTGATTCTACCTCATTCTCAGTAGTGAAGTAAAGGGTCTCGTACCTGATCATGAAGATGAGTGAATGAAAACAGATCTACGTACAGGATCACACTTCCATTTGGTTTCCACTATGCATTCCATGAAAAGTTTTTCCATGGGTAGGCAAATTTTTAAGTTGGATCTTCCACTACAAAAAGAAACCAGCTGGTTTATGGACAAATATATCCTACAGTATTCATGTGAAGGAAGTTTTTGCGGTTGAAGTTTGTAGTAATTAAATCGGACTCGTCGACGATAATTGTTTCATTACTGAAACCCTATTTTCTTGTAGTGTATTTTAAGACTTCGATGATGATGCCAAACCTCTAGTAGTAGTGACTGAATCTCCCAATATAACACATGCAGGTATTTCCATGCTTTAGGTTTGTCAGACATGATTTTACTTGGCAAAAAAAAGATAAGCTTTTATAAAACTAAATAAACAATTACAAATGTGAATGAATCTAAGCAGAGTAACAAATAGCTAGAAGACGAATGATTTTTACTATTTATCTTTGATTATTTGATGCTAAAATCAATCTTCAAAATCAAGGTATATTAGAAGTGCGTACTTAATTTGAAGATTGCCGGGAGGCAGTGTGAAGATCATGGAAAACACACTGATGTCTGGGAGTGAATGATTGTAGGCCACCAGTGCTTTGGAGTGGAAGTTGAGTGGTGCCCATATTCCTCCATTGCAGGAAACACTAACTCAGACAAGGGAAAGACCACAAAAGCTCCAAACTCAAATGGTCCCCTTGAAAACCCAAAAAGAAGACTGACACAAACTCTTTCCATATATCCTCCTAGAAGATAATTAACTCTCAAATGATCAAGTGATCTATCATGTTGCAATGGCAGAAAAAAGAAGATGGCAATCACCACCGTGATGACATATATATATATAACACTTTGAAGCTCTAGCCATGGCTGATCATGCCCATTCTCTCAAATCTCTAGAAGATGCTCTCTGTACAACACACTTGTACCTACAGCTATAGCATTATAGACTGTAGCCTATCTTTTCTTCTGCAATTCAGAAGTGCACTTGAAAGTGGAGAACTCTTGAGTTGGCACTTTCTTATGATATTCAAGCTTTTTGGCGTATATTGAGATACACCCGTGATGGTGTACCCCATCTAATTTAAATAAATACATCTAATAATTTTTTTGTAAATTTATATATAGATATATACCTAATTTAAGAAGAATAATTATCATTTCTTCTATATAAAGATGCAGACATATAATTTCAGAAAAATAGAAAACATTATTTTGCAGAAAGAATGAGAGATAGGTTGTGAAAATAAGTTTAGCTGTATTAAGCAAGCCCTGATCGTGGAAAACTTATAAGACATATTGAAGACTTAATATCCAACATCGATCCAAATATTTCTTGTTCTTATTTTAGTTCTAATTATTTATATTAAGATCTAATATTGGCATCAAGAGACCGTAAATGATATTCTAGTATAAGATCATAAGGAATTATGATAAAAGACTTTTTTTTTCAGATCTGTAAATTATTTTATTTTTGTAATTAAAATATTATGATTTTTTTAGATGCTTGCTTTCATGGATTAAAGTGATATGATTATTTAGATCTGATATAATAACTATTTTTTTATCAAATTCTATTATATCTATCCACATCTATATTTAAATTGTCTAATTTTTTCTTTTCTACATGAATTAACAAGCATGTTATTATTTTTAAATTGAATTTCAGATTCAATTAATGCATATATCATGATTATAAATCAATAATCATTATTTGATGTATGATTAATTAGCATGGATTTTTTAATTTAATTTTTGTATTTAAATTAAAACCGATTAATAAATATCATGTTTAGATCAAATTTTAATGAATTATTTGTTATGTGATAAGTTTGACACGCTTTATTGCTAATTATCTATTTTGTTAAATAAAAATACATGAGCATTGGATTATGTATATCTATCAATTAGGTTGTTTATTTAAGATTTATTCTTAAAATTCCTAATTAGTTATCAATTCTATAATTTTTTACATAATATGTCCCTATCTTTAATTGTCCTAAGACTCTTTCTGAGTCCGACTTCTCCTCTCCACTTTAATCCGACTTTATTAAGTCTGGATCATCCTACTTTCTTGATAATTTTTAAGTCTCTATATATAATTCTATGCACATCCACACGCCAATAAAAAATAAGACTTTTTTATACTTGTACAAGCCAACTCTCTCGCCAGTATTCACCAGAACACAATTGTCATAGTCACTCATTTACTGGAAATAGGAATTGGAAGAATCACGTTGTGGTCGATATCCACTTCACTGCCATGATGGGATGACCACAAGGGAGAGGTTGAGGGCTTTTCCTAACTCAATTGATAGGATTCCCTCAAGGGACCCTCACCGTCGGCATGCAACTGGCAATTGGCGTCCTCCACCCCTCTCCCATCTCAATCCCTAAAGATTAAGGATTTCAAATCTATGAAGGAGATTTTATCTCCTAAACGGGTCACTCTAGACCCGTTTCCAAAGTCACTCCTAAGTTAAATAAATAAATAACTAAAACAATCTGTCATTAATTAGACATCCCATGTCCGAATTGCCATTTTTTAAAAATGTATTTTTTGTTCCTCCAATTAATTTATAAACAGACATTTAATTAATTATTCAGACTAATTTATAAATTGTTCATATCCAATTAATTTTAAATGGGCATATTAAAAATTTTGGTTCGTCCAACTTTATTATATTATTTGTCTAATAATTTGTTTGTTAGACACATATATTGCACACTAAATTACCCGTTCAATATCTAAATTGTCCATTAATAAGGGACCAACATTCTAGTGCATCCACTTAATAATTTCTCATTTTTTTATAGATAGATTATTATGTATTAAGTTATCAGTTTAATTTTAATATTATTCAGATTATTTTAAGTACGATTTCTTAGTAAACCATACATTTAAAAAAACATGCTGGTTACAAGATAAATAGTACTGTGCATCTTTATTTGCAAATTTAGTGGTTGTGGAGCTTAGTAGAGGATCGAATTTTGAGGCCATTGCACAGTGGCCATGCTTCTTAAGAGCAGGAAACATGTGCAGTGTGTTATTTGCCGCTCAGGTTTGGTACTGCTTTCGACGAATTATATGGTCCAGTAATGGACCAATCTAGTCCCTTTGAACATATCATTTTCTGGGACAAGAAAGTTGGAGGAGAAAGATAATTGTAAGTGTTCAAATAGTACTTTTCTTTAATAAAAAAGGCAGCATTACTAGAGCCTAAGTTATCTTGCCATCTTGGCTAGACGATAATGAACAGTATGTAGTATAAAAGTATATTTTGTTGGAGTTTATTTTGAAAAAATATATTTTAATGGAGTTTTTGCTAGGTTTAAAAGTGGTGAAGCTAGTTGTGTATTTTCACTTACAAAATATTTTGGGTGTGTCCTTTGGAGTGTGCCAATGGTAGTGCCTCAAATGGCATGTATGGACCGGCATCAAATGGGGCACACCACTTGGCCTACGCCACCTAGAGCTCTTGCATTTAAAAGTATTTATTTATTAAAATCTTTGTTATCAAAGCATAAATCGAACCAGACTAGAAATTCTCCGAAAAAAGGGAAGAAAATATTTATATTATTTTAAATAAAAACTATACCCACAAAACGCCACATCAAACCTTAAATTTGAAGATAATAAATTATCGAATTATTTTAAAAAAAACAGAAATCTCTCTTCAAGAGTTTTAAAGAGCACATAGTTCTATCAGTAATTATTATCAAGTTAAAAAATCATTTTTAAAAAATATATGTATTTTCTATTTTATCAAATTAGTGTGACTTGTCGCCGTAGCCCAAACTCCTCCTTTCAAAATAATCATCAATCACCACGAAGCCCATTATCGTTCATAGGAGTGGATAGGCCCATTTATTTATTACAAGGCCCATCAACGACAAATTGGGTCCCCCAAAACCAGAAATTAGGGTTTTGGAGGTGGCGGCGGCGGGGAGGCCTCGTCGGAGCTTGGAAGAAGATGTCGAAGAAGAACAACCTGGCCAGGAGGAAACGGCAACACGAATTCGACCTCCAAAGTAGCCATTTTTATCTTCGAAAGCTGCAATTTTGGTTCGAATCGCGTCTAATTTGTTGCAATTTCCTAACCAATGTTTTTTTGGGGGGGGGGGTTGGGTTGATTGCAGGGGAGAATGCGGCGAAGGAGAAGGTGGCCAAGAAGCTCCAAGCGAACAAGACTAAGATGAAGGTGAGCGTACCTGTTTTATAGTTGCTGCTAGGCCTGTTGATGTATTCGTTTATTTTCTACAGAATTCAGTCTATTGAATTGGAATGAACGAGCATTTTGTTTGCAATATAAAATTTTTGTATGAAATCTGAAGAAAATTTTGTCACACATTCATTTTCTTTACGATTATAGAAAGTGACGGATCTTGGAAAAAAATAAAATGAAGTGAGGTTAGCCTCCCTTTTTCAGTTTGTAATGTCATATTTTGCCAATTTTTGGCTAAACTCCTTTTATAATCCGTTTTTGTTAACAAGTATATTTTTCCAATGAAATGAAAAGGCTCAAAATGAGCCGACCAAACACCTTTAGGCAAAGTTTTTAATGACTTAGTATGAGGGTAAAACATCCCGCAAATTAGTATTTCTAGGACTACTGCCTTTGGCTTTTATGAATTTGTGAAAAGACTTACTCGAGTTACAGTGCTTCACTAATTTAAGCAAATATAATCTGCTTAATTATAAAAGGTCATCTTTGGTACGATGGAGGAGCAGCTGGATGGTAATTGAGAGTTGGAGCAGGCGCTCTCAACAGAGTGCAATTCATTTCTGTAGGTGGCCGAGAAGAAAAATTGGCACTTGGATAAACACTTGGATACGCCTGAGAAGGGTTACCGTAATATAGACTTTGAAAGGTTGGTTGAGGGTGCACATTTCTGGAGATGTTGGTCTCGCCTTCTCCGCTCCGACCAGCGTCTGCTGCTGGGTAATATCGGTTTTCCTCGGCGGCGACCCCTGGATCCATATGCCCCATGTCATGCAATCCAGATCAATACCTTTTGTCTAGCTAGAAAACGAGTATTACCATCAGTCGCATCAAAAGCCTTCGTGAAACGACAATACAAAATTTATAAGTAATGATCATGTTGGTCCATTATCCCTGCAATTCATTGTAATACAAAATTGGTTTTTCCTTGTATATGCCATGGTTGGTTGTAAAAATTGGAATCAGAATTACAATCAGTTTTCGAGAGTCGGACTTGGTGTCGGACTTGGAATCGGAATCGGTTTAAATCGGAGAGGAATCGGTTCAGTTAAATTGGTTTAATTAGTCATATATAATAATTTGATAATTTATAAAATAAATATATAAAAATTAGGTATTGATGTTATTTTGATATTATTTTGTGTATTATAGTTTATGATATTTTTTTAATATTTTTTTAGATTAACTACGAATTCCTCCTTCACCCCTATTGCCGGCGCCTTGCCATGCCTCCCCCTCGCCGGCCCTGCACCGCCCGGCCTCCGCCCCGCCCCGCCTGGCCTGGCCTCACCCTGCCAACCTTGCCCTGCCCAGTCCCCCTCCTTGCGCCTCTACCCTGCCCCGCCACCCTCATCCTGTCGGCCCCTCGTCCTGACCCATCCCTCGCCGGCCCTACCTCCCCCACTAGCAACGCCCTGCCAGCCCCCGCCCAACCCCGCTAGAGCAAAGGGGCAGCGGTGGCAGAGGGAAAAAAATGGGCATTTTAAAATTAAAATTTTAATTTTACCTATACTTAAATAATTTAATAAATATCATAATTATGGTATTTTAGCCATTTAACCAAAAAGTTGATTCTTCCCGATTTACCACGATTCTGAATCGGATTTAAATCGGTCGGAATCGAGGTAAATCGGCCAATTTGGATGCCGATTCAGCCTCAAAATCGGATCGGCACGCTACCAATCCAATTTAAATCGGTCAATTCTACTCGAGAATCGGCCGATTCGTGCATCCATGGTATTTGCTTTCCTTGTACCACTATACTTTTCAACCTTACCACCCCCGACAATAAAAAATGACTTGATCAATTTGTTGAAATCAAGGAAAATGTAGAACATCATTGTCCGGTGAAATCTATGTACACTGGAAAAGATGAGGGCAGTGTAGATAAACTGCCCATGTAGGCCTCATTTGGGAATTCACCACCTCGGAGATGAACAGAGCAACACCTTATAAATATGGTGCTAACCAGTTTTCAGGTTGTTAATCACATTTGTAGGTCCTTCATATTTGACTAATGAAATAGCCGTTAAAGCAGAAATTTCTTTGCTTATTTTCTACAAGGAGGGGACAACCCAGCATAGCTGCGATAAGGAGTGGTTAAAGATACGATGATGAAGACGCTATAAAGGTCATTTGTAGACGCGAGCAAAGGAAAAGTCAGCTATTAAAAATGGCCCAGAATTGTATTCAGAGTGAAAATACCTTTGGTGATGGTCATGCTGTGAGGGCCGTATGCAACTTGTTGAGAAGGAAGACCTGCTGCAACTAGACGTGGGCGAACAGGATGTCGGCCTGGAGGAACAACTTGATAACCCGGACTTCCATGGGGGGCACTCCAGCAACATATTGGTGTTGATGTGTAGTGGTAGTTCAACATGCTGCCCATACCCATTTAAAGGTGGCAAACGAGTATGATTGGTAACAAAGGAAGTTGCCAGGTCCCTCCCAGGAGCGGGAGGAATTTGTTGAAAGAATGTGGAGCTTTCTCACTTGCATTGCATAAACCCTGATGAATTATAAATATTGGTAAATCAACAAGTAGCAAAATCTACTTGCACTACATAAACATGCAAAATATAAAAGGGGTCACCTGTTCCCGATTGAGTTCCTGATCAAATTTCTTTCCGCTATAATTTTCCTTTATTGCCTCGTTGAAGACCTTCTCCGTAAGAGGAATACATTCCACCAGAAGAACAATCTACAAGATTGCGCATCCTAACAAAATGAGCAATTATATTGGCATGTACCATTAAATTCAAGCTAAATGAGTTCAAACTCATGCGACCTGCCATGAAAATAATTCTAACCATTTACCTTGGCCGATACAAAGTTCTTTCATGTTCTTAAAAATACTGTTCTAATATCTACCTACTGACTCATACCAAAAATGCATTTTACAATATAGCAAAACATTCAGCTGTCACTTCGCAGGCAAAAGTTTTGCAACTTTTAATATAGAAGTGGGAAGTACCCAATTTGCGAAGATTGCAGGTTAGGTCAAAACAAGTGTGTTTACATTCATCATCGTCACAAAAGCTCTCCTAGAGTACCATTTGTAACAGAAAAAGTTAATGATGCAGGAAATGAACCACCAAAAGCATATGCTTCCAAATTTTTCTCACCATCCCTGTTTGCAGTATATATAACATGCAAGATCTTCAAATTGAAGTCATATAAGAAAAGTTTATAACCTTTCCTGACTTTCTTATCAACTTCCAACTTCCCAGCGGGAAGACCAAAAACACGATACCGGTAGCAGTCATACTTTGTTTTTTCGCTGCACATAAAGATGTATACTTCTTTACATGTTCACTAGAAGAACCAATACTGCCATGAATTATTGACTACCAAGGTTGAGCAAGAAGTCTGAACCAGATCAGTTTTCTCAACTTTCTTCGCATTCAACTTTTTCTGGCGAACTTTCTTCTTCCTTGGAAAATTACTAACTCCACCTTCATTGTTATTAAGAGGAGCATTAGATCGAAAGGTTTTTAATACCACTATCAAAGAAAAATGGCATGAACACATTCCCACGCAAGCCAATATTTCGATCTGAATCACAGCAACACCCACCCTCAACCCCAGCTAACCCATTACCCCCATCCCACAGCTCATATGGCAACCCTTTGCCATCCACATTTAACAAAAAAATCACTTGGAAGAGCACCCACAAACCAGGAAATAAAAAGCGAGAAAAAATACGAAAATATTAACACTCTACAGTCGGTATGTATAATATGAAGATAACAATTCGTCACCACCAATTCACTAACCGAATCTAAAACAGGCCAGTAGTTAGACAACAAAAACCCAAGTGGTAATGGCTGCAGGACCCAAACAGGTATAAGCAAACTACCTCCCACTAAATCTCATCAATGTCAGTTATGAAAATTTAATAAAAAATAAGTGCTATATTAGCGTATATCTAGTTGCTCATGGGGTCTACAACTAATATTAACAATAAAACCTTACAACTGATTATTTTCCAAGTCTGATGTTCTTTGTTGGGTGTGTTACTTGGAAAAGATAAAAGGATAATCGTTGTTACTTTGGTATGTTAATCTTTCTCTCCTATTCTTTAAAATGATAATAATAACCATTTTATTGAGAACTAGTAGTTTCATCATTGTATAAAACTCCTAGGTTCTCTTTCTGTGTCTCTAAATTGTGATGAAATAATGCAGATGGGATCAATCGAATGACCAAAATGGGAGGAGGGAATGGAAGCATATTATGGATTTGAAAATGAAAGATGGTTTATCAACCGAAGATAATTGAAGGGAGAAAAATAAGGAGTATATATCGCAATCAACCTCACTTTTTTTGTCTTTCAATTTCTTTCATAGCCTTGCTAGTTTGTAGAAATATCCTCAATGCAGGTGCGAACTTCAACTATGGGGTCGGGTACGAAAACTAAGATCAAATGCAATGCAGGCGGAAAATCTGGGGTTGAAGGAGAGCCCAACAAAGTCAATATTAGGAGGTTGGCCAAGAATTTGCCAGTGGACAAGGCATTTTTTAATCCGGAAAGGTCTAATAGTCCATGAGACTTCAATCTAAGCCAGCACACCCAGATTATCTCCCAATGTTAGGTCCACATGTTATCCCCTATGTAGGTCCACGTATTATAGTAATGAAGTTTAATAAGACTCTAATTCGGACTAGCACACCCAAATCATCTCCCTTGTGTTATGTCCACATGTAACAGTGGGATACTAGCTAAAAAATAATACTTTCTTATTAGCTTATATACAAGTTACAAGTTCCCTTCAAACATAATGTAGGATAAACCCAAGAGACTTATGCCTGGTTTAAAGAATTTAACGACAATAATCAAGTGAGGTAAAATTAGAGGTGTAAACGAGCCGAGCCAAGCAGAGTAGGGGTGTTTTTGAATTCAACGTAATTTTTGGCAAGCATGTGTGAGCTTATTTGAATACTTGACGAACTTTGATGTATTATGAGTCTAGCCGAGCTCGTCCAAAATTCATGGTATTTGAATTTGGCTCATGTTCAGCTCGCTATGTTTTTGAGCCAAGCTTGAGCCGAGGGAATATTTGTGATTGGCTCGTGCTCAACTTATATAAGATTAAAATTTTCTTTTAAACACTATATAAATTCAATATGACCTCATTAATATTGACGAGCCAAATCGAGTAGAGTATTTTTTTCGGGTTTGAACATATCGAACTTAAATTTCTAGTTAAGCCGAGCCGAACACTTTTTAACTCAATCTCTGTTCGCTATGCAATGAGCTATCCATTTTGAGTCAGAGTATTTTTTAAAGCACAAAATTAACGAGTACTAATTCAAAGCCGAATTGAGCCAAACAAAGATACTTACGAATATGTTTGGCTTGTTGACGTCCCGGTCCCTACGCAGGCATGATTGAAGCAAATGATATTCCCAAGCAAACATATTGCAGGAGACGACACGGACCATGCACGCATACGGGCCGAAATATGCGTCTTCCTGCTCTTACTCATCAGTGTAGTTACTCCTCGTTGCCCAACGTATTCTCTCCCTCCTCGTTGATTTCATCTCCACATGCAACATTAGTGCATCCTGATAATTACCCTGAATTTGACAATCTATCATGATTCACATTCTATCAGTAGTGAGGTTTTGTCAAAATTGGATTATATATTTCTTGCTTCTCTTGTATTTAATTTTTTTTGTTATCTGGTTGTTTTTTTTTTGTTTTGAATAGCTTCGACTCTTGGAAATAAATCGACTTTTTAAAATAATAGACACAAATTTTGACTTCATGAACTAGTGAAAATACAAACGTAGCACATATATAACGCACCCCTTCAATATTAGCACATAAAACCACCGTCGACACTGTAAAACAGCCACCATCAATATGTGAAAGGGTGTGTACCATCCCCCTGTTTATGGCAGTCATTTGAGATGACCAACAAAATAAATGAAAATGATCGAAGACAATTGTTTTTCTGTTATTATTTTTAAGCCCATTTTTTTATTTATTGATGAACAATTTTGGTCCACATGTTGAAACGTTTCACTTCACCTGCAATCACACCGTCCTTGTAGAAGAAAAACTAACACAAACTGGATTCAAAACGATACATTGACTTTACCGCCTTTTATATAAATTATATTAAGTAATAAAAATAACGTCACTTGCTAAAATCAAGTTCTTTAGCTTCATGGAGAGCATTAACCAATATCAGAACTACACGTAGTTACACGAGGTGGGTATTTCTATCCAACCTCAATACAAATTGCATTTAGGCAGACACTAACAGCCATCATCAGTATTAATGTTTACCGCAATGAATATGTTAGCAATGATGCATGACATATATAATATCCTTCTAACATCCAGTTAAAGATTACCCAAGCTCCTGGTTAATTTTCACTACAGGGTAAACGAAGCAGAACACAAATAGGCAGACACTAACACCCAGCATCAACAATAAGAATGTTTCCTGCAAAGAAAATGTCAGCTTGGGATCATCATTCACTTCAATCATGCCAGTATACACATTGGTTTTCTTTCCTAGCGTATTGTAGTTAAATTCTTCTATCCGCGCATCAAGTCGATATCTATAGGAGTTGGCCGAGAAATTGTCAATCCGCCCATCATCGGAGGAAGGCATTGGTTCAGAGCACCAGCAGTTGGAGTAGGAGTGTTTTCAGTAGCTGGTGACTCTCCTTCAACCCCAGATTCTCCACCCACACTTGATTTGATTTTAGTCTTTGTACGCCCGTAGTTGAAGCTCCCAACTATAACCTGCATTGATCATATTTCAGCAGCTAGCAAGGCAAGAAAGATGAGACACTACAGAGATCATCGAAAAAAGCAAATGAATAAGAAAGATGAATATATGTATGTTACCTGCACAGGAGTAGCAGCAATGAGCAGCCCCCCAACTCCACCTCCTATCACGCGCCCATCGGGATCAGAGAGGGAGACGCTCAAACCACCAATGCGACCACGGGATCCACCATCATCTGAGAGAAGAAATGATCCAGACAAAGAAAGAATTTCGAATCGACCCTATCCCAAGACAGATCAATACAGTTAGCTAGGCATATTTTCGACATGATAAAACTAGAACTAAAAGGAAAAAAGGCAACAATTCAATAAATAAATATCCATATATTCATGAACGAGCCAAAGCAAAACACATTTTAATAAAAGAATTATGATCTACGCGATCCCACAAACTAATGAAACCAATATTATTTTGTCGTCAAGAAATCTAGCACAATTCATTAAAGAAGTACATTTTAAGTATAGCACCAAGAATTTTTATTAGTTCTGCAATGATACCATCAAACAGAAACATAGACCCTTTATAGACTAGAAGATTTTTATTTGTATTTTTATTTTTTACAACAGACTTTGCCTCTCATTTCTTCACATGAGACAGGAACAACAAAAAGTATACATACAATCTTTATGATTAAAACCTTGAATTAACATGCACTCATACCTTAAGAGCGATGTTACAATACCTTCAGAACAAAAACAACAATTTGCTTTCCCAATGTGGCCACTATTGCACGACAAAAAAGGCTACCCAAATTACCAAGTCAAGAAGTAGCTCAATTTGCCTTCATATGAACAAATTGCTCTGAATTGTAAGTAATGAATGCAATGCAAAGAGATTAATTTTTAAGACTTCTAAAATGCATAATAAACAACTGCACATCTCAAATATAACCAGCTCAAAAGAACTCATTTTTCACGCATTTGCATTTTAACAAAAGATGTGGAAACACAGAAAGTATGTTAAAGCAAAAGAATTCGTCATGCCATATTTTTTCATCCATTCTGCATCATTCAAACATCCAAGTAGAGGCACAAATTGAACTGGAGTCACATGGTAAAATTCAAACCTCATAAGTAACATTTCTACCAGAACTATCAGATTGGCGAAGTGTCACAGTAGACACAGAACCGCTGGCCGTAAGGATGCAAACAGCCCTTGGCCCCAGCTGGGAGAAGGACATAATCTTTGCTGCAATGTCCTTTCACAGAAAAAAAGCCCTCCAAATGTAAGCACATCTTCACAGATAATTGTAGCAAATATCATGCTTCAAGCTTAGTAAAACTTGCTGCCACAACAATCAGAACCAACAAACCCTATCAACTTCAAATCATAGTTTCCTCTACTAACAAGAATCGGTCCACTTGCCCTTTAAAAAAATCAGAAGCAACACTCGTAAAAAAAAGAAATCCCATCAGACCCCATCTTGTCCCCACCAGGGCACTTGTCCATCCGATTGAGGAAGACGAAAATGTTAATCAAAATAATATGAGCCTCACTCGTGTAAGCTGCAACTCAAGCAAGTATTGCAGATTCCAAGAGGCAATAACAAGGGTAAACCACCCAAAACAATATTTCTACCAGGCGATCTCCCTCACCTAAAACAAAATAACGAGCCATACCTCTCCAACAGAAACAGTGACAGCATGTGGAGTAAAGCCCATTCCAGCCGAGGAAGAAAGCCATTCACCTAGCAAATCAAGTGGCCATATGAAACAGCAGGAAAGAGTAGTACATGCAAATGATCCAGGCATGTGTATACATGATAAATACCAATCCGAAGACTCGGTCTTTATTATCCAAAATAGCAACTCAAGTAGCCATGTAAACTATAAACTCGTAAAACAAACCACCAAAGCCATAGGAAGAGGTATTGCATGCTGGGCATCTAACATGGGGAAAGACTCAACCTTTATTTTTCTAACAGCTAGCTCACTATGTTACTATCAACGCAAAGAAGAGAAAACATACCAAGAGAGGCTAGCTGCTGCTTCTTTCCAGAACCAGGTGGCCGACCTCGTCCCCGTTTCTGTGAGCCGCCGGCGACGGTTGAATGTGGCGTTTTGGGCGATGAAGGAGACAATGCCAGTGACCCAGATCCATCCAGCCCATACTTCCGAGGCCTGCCCCGCTTCTTCTTCACCGCCTCGCTACTAGGCAAGCCAGTCGCCGGGCTAGCACCAGCTCCATGCAGAGGCATGGAAGCATCCATGGAGATAGAGAACCCATGCCCAACAGAGCTACCTCCCACCGGCGAGCTCATGCCGCCAAACGGGCTCATTCCGGCGGGGCCGTGGAGAACACCGGCCTGCGTTCCGGATCCAGACCCACCACTACCACCACCCATTCCTCCCTGCAAGTAGTATGCCATGGCTTCCCTACCGTCCATGCGTCTACTTCCCCAACAGGAAGAAGAAGATGGAGAAGCAGATAACAGATAAAGAAACGATTTTTTTCTTTTTCTCTTTTTTTGCAGAATCGACGAAAGCCTAGCTCAAGGGTGATGGTGGCTGCTAAACTTTAGAAAATCTAACGAAAACAATAGTACCAAGATTCAAAGGAACCATCTTTGTTCTCCACAGCACCACCTCGGCATCAAAAAACCCATTGCAAGCAAGCAGCCAGGGGTTGAAGCAGAGGAAGCAGCAATCAAGGCGTAGCAGCAACACGAGAAGTATCAAACTATCTATACCAGGACAAGCTTCAAAAGCTCAAATCATACTATCAGACAGATAAGAAGAAAAGGAGGTGGAGCGGGGAAGCAGATAACAACAAGGGAGAGGAAGGGAGGAGAGCATATGGCAGGAGGAGGAGGAGGAAGACAAGGCAATGGCGGGCAATTTTTTGGGAAAGGAATGAGAGCGAGAAACGAGGTGGTCAGAGACTCCTCAGGGAAAGGGTGGTGCTTTACTTGTCATATAAAACCAGTGTCAGAAGTTGGTGAGAGAGGAGAGAGATGGAAAGACAGAAATATGATGAAGAAGCAAATAAAAAGCAAATGGAGTTAGCTTAGAAAAAGGAGGGAATAAGAAGACGTGAGAAGCTGGAATTTGTGACAAGCGCAAAAGATATTTGGACAGAAAAGTTGGATGGAGCTCAAAGAGACTTTTGCAAATGCAAATATGTTTTAGAAAGTTTTTCAACAAAAAATAGTGATAGCTCAAAGATCGTTGGCAGGATGTTTTTCTCAATTAATTTAGTTCGGTTGGAGTAAAAGTTTGACTCAAATATCTTGATTTGAAATCAATAACTTAATAAATGTAACATTATCTTATAACAAAATAATATTATCCCCAAACAATTAATTTGACACGCCAAAATTAAACTATTTAAATTTTTACCATTACTAATATCTTAAGATATCAAAAATAAAAATATATAGGGATAATGATTGAGCTTTATCATTTTTAACTTAAACTTGGCTTGAATCATTTTAAGGTCACTCAAAATCAAAATTAATTAGTTTGACTTTGAGTTTAGTTGAATTTGACTTTAACTTGCTAAGTTAGCCATGGGCTGGCTGAACATAGAAATTGCGAGAATAAAATTTCAGAGCGAGTAAAATATAAAATCATTTAAAGTTATTTTTAGATCTAATATTTATTGGAGTAAAATTTGACTTATTAATAAGAATATATTATAAGTCTTCTAATTTAGATAATTATTTTTGAATTAATAATTTAGAGTCATTAATTTATACTTTAAGCCGAATTATTATACATTAACAATTTTTTAAATTGATCATTAATCTAATAACTAAATCTGTCCATGTTCATTTAGATCTAACAACCCCCGCACTCTGGCTTAATAAAAGCCCTTTGTTTACTAACTGCCGTCTTTTTTGACGGTCAACCGTCAAAGAAGACAGCCAACTAGAGATGTAAAGGAGCCAAGTAGGGTAAGTATGTTTTTGAATTTTACGTGATTTTTAGTAACCATGTTTGAACTTGTTCGAGTATTCGACAAGCCTTTGATTTATTATAGGTCAAGTAACTCGTTTAGCCCGCGTTCGACTAACTATATTTTTAAGTCAATCAAATGTTTGTGTTTGGCTTGTACTCGACTTATATAAGTTCAAAAAAATTTTCCGACATTATATAAATTCAATATGACCTCAATAGTATCGTTGAGCCGAGTATTTTTTCGATTTTGAATACATCAAACTCAAGTTTCTAGCCGAGCTGAACCGAACACTCCTTAGTTCAAGTTCTGTTCTTTGTTCAACGAGCTATTCATTTTAAACCGAGTATTTTTTTAAACACAAAATTAACGAATATGAGTTCAAGCCGAATCACACGTAAAATACTGGAGAGTAAATTTAACTTGTTTATACCTTTATTTTGACATAAATGTGTTTTGTTTTTATTAAAAAGTTTAATATGAACTGTCCATGTTCAAGGTGATGAGCACAGACTATTGATCAGCCATAGCTGAGAAAACCTTTTCCCTTTTATAAGCCTACCTAAGACACCATAAATCATATTTGATAATTTTTTTAGATGTAACTTTTACTTATATGTAATTAGTATAAGAGAATCATATGATTTAGATTTTCACCTTGTAAAGGTTATTTGAATAAAGTGATCTCATGGTTCTTTTATAAGCCGTGGTTCTTTTTAAGGTTGGCCATCGGACGAAATTAGCTCGTTATTTTTTTTCTGATAAATCGAGTTTTGACAAGGAGCTCGACTCAGAAATTCCATCTTAGGAACTCATTTTTTGTATCAGGTGACGAGCTGATAAACACTCAAATTGAGTCAACTCGTTATCAAATTAACTTGAGTCTTGATTTAAATTGAAAATAACATAATTAATCACTCTACTCCACCCGCTCTTATTATTTAAATTGCAGTGTTAATGTCATATTTAATAACTACATTAAACCCACCCTCTATTAATATTTACTCTATCAACCATATAAAGTTCAAATCTACTACCCATCTCACTCGCCTTTATAAATAATTTACAATTTCAATTAATTACTTACTTTATCAAAACACCTAATTAATTCTTATATTTACTCAAAACCAGATTTGGGCTTAGCTTTGATAAAATTTTATAACCCCGTTGGCAAACATGTGTGATAAAAATCATGTAGAATTTAAAAAATAAAAAATGAGCCGGTCTCGAGTATGTCCATCTCTTCATAGCATAGTTTTAAATACCATACGGTGGCCATCTTAGACGGGGTATTCTTATTTCAACCCAGTCAGCCATTAAAAAATTAAAATATATTTTATTATAACAGAATTTTCAACAAAAAAATTAAATTTGTGAAAGTTTTATATTAAAATATTATATATTAATTAAAATAATATAACAAATTAAATCGTATCGAATTTAAATATAAACAAATGGTCCGATAAAAAATTCAATGCCCGGTTGTATGCCGCATGAACATGAAATTTATTTTTTCCTCTATAAAAACATATCAAGCTTGTAGCTTGCCAGTTACCATTTTCACATGACCCTCTATCTCTTATAATAGACTAATGCTAATTTTCATATACGAAATTTTGCCAGTGTGCACTTTACAATATCACAAAGTAATGGGATTTGAGAAGCCTTCTTGCCATTTGAAAAAGAAAAAAGAAATGCAAACATCCATGATACCTTTCTTTGATTCATTTTGATTCAAAGTCTCAGACAGACAAACACAGCAATCCTGATTCCTGCTTTTGCCTTATAATTAAAATGTTTATATGGAGGTCATGGGCAAGTACAAGTTAAATATAATTAAACATATATCATATTATAAGTCTTGGAACTTGCAAACATTCCCCACATAAGCAATTGTTTACACTTTAGATCACCCTAACCAATATTTTTTCCCATGAAATAATTTCAATGCAGTCATTAAGTATTCCTTTGTTGGAATATAGTCAACAACCATTCAGAACATTCCCCAGCTTTTATTTAGATAATAATAATTCACCTTTTGCATTAAGATTAATGGTTTCCAACAAATTATAATGTAATTTACAAAAAAAATTGAAGGCAATCAATATCATGTTGTTTTCTTCTTCAAAGTGATATAAAAGTGTTGGGTGCATTTTATTTGAAACTTTTGGTTAATCAGTCAACATTGTCCACCAAACATATTCATAGGAGCTACATTGGAGGCATCAAAAGAATATTTAACATTATTTGCCTTTGTCCTCCCTACACAAATCCACATGTAAAGTCATGTTGGAACTGTTATGAAACTTCTTGTTTCAAAATCAAGTCGTTTAATAATACAGTCGAGCTTTGACATAGCAGGTAAGCTGGCCTGTATGGATGAAATTGAATCAGAGGATCCAAACATCCAATGATATGCTAAAACCATGTTAATATTTCGCTTGTCATTTTTCTGGAGTGGGCATGCTTCTTTTTTTCTTTGTACAAAGCAACCCAGATACCAGAACAGTAAATGGCTACCATATTGAATGCCAGGACCAGTCCATATTAGGTCATTTCATTATCGATCAAGTGCAATGAACTGAAAGGGTAGACCTTGTCCCAGTTCCCATTGTCAGATTCTTAAGGGCGTATAGATCATCTGGGCACCATGCCTCCCTGTGCTTTATCTGATATCTCAAATTCTCAAGCCCATCTACACTAGCAGCGAGATAGCTCTCTGAAAAAAATGGCAGCTTGCCTAGCTTTACCCAGAAAAATTTTGCTCTAGTTTAATCAGATTCGTCCTCATCTAAGATTTGCTCCTCTGTTCAAAGTTTAATGCCACGATGTCATTTCATTTCTTTGCTCCATTTTCATGCATGCTCCACCAGGGGAAGTTTATAAAAAATAAAAAAATGGAACAGGAAGCAGATTTTTAAAGTCCTAAGCTTTGGTGTCCCAAAGAACTGTTCGTAAGTACCTCTTCCATGACAGTGCTGCATATAAAGCTTACTTCAATGGCCTCACGCAGGAGCAGGAAACTCCTACAGAGCCAAACATGGAGTATTAAAAGCTCATTGACTGCGGTAGACAAGCATACTAAAGTCTTCACCACCTGTGACTATTGAAGTTTGAGCACAAGCAAGTAGACAAGCATACTAAAGTCTTAAACACCTTTGCATTTATTTATGTAAGCCAATAAAATCCATAAACACATCTTAACTATAGTCTTTGTCTTAAAAGTAGATTACAACCAAAGAACATCTACATGCTTCAGTAAAAGCCTGGATGTTCACTTGCTCAGACGGGGGAACTGTCTATAGCTTCGCCAAAGAGAAAATCACGAGATACCCAACAGCTTCTTTATGTTTTTCTGCAATATGGATGGTACAGAATTGTTCATTTAGCTAAAATGCACAGAGAAATAAATCAAAGAAATGAAGGCAGTCGATGGAGGGGGGAGGGAATGAGATTGAAGCAAGGGGGAAAATTTTTTTAGTCTCACCTCGATGCTGAGAGGGGAAGTTGTTGGCGCAAAACGATCAACCACATTTCCATCTTTGTCAACCAAGAATTTAGCAAAGTTCCACTTTATACCATCTCCAAACAGGCCACTCTTGCTTGACTTTAGGAACTTGTAGATAGGAGCAGCATTTTGGCCATTAACATCAACCTGAATTATGCAAATTTCTGGGTAAGGGAAAAACGATGCTCGAAACAATGTGAATGTAGCCAAAAATACGAAAAGGCCACACCATGATGTGCAAGAGAGTAGATATGCTGCTTGGAGTATGTTGAGTAAATACTTGAAAAGATGTTCATAAGAAATCACAAACCTTGTCAAAGATTGGGTACTCTGCTTTGAATCGAGTGCAGACAAAATTCTGAATCTCTTCATTCGTACCAGGTTCTTGTCCACCAAATTGATTGCATGGGAATGCTAGTATTTCAAGACCTGCATACAAGAAAATTTTCTTAGGAGCAGAGCACTGGGATCCTGAACTATCTTAGTATACATCGTACTTGACCAAAGTAAACCATTTATTATGAACCAAAAGTAAATTACAATAAAACTGAGTATGGATAAGCCAAAAGGGTAAATAAACCTTGATCTTTGTATTTTTCATATAGCGCACTAAGCTCCGTGTAATTAGAATTAGTCAAGCCACTGCAAATAGAGTAAATAAATGAATAGAGATCAACTAACATATTATAACAAAGACACCTACACTTAGACAAATGAGAACAACAATCAGAAGACGTGCATACAACTTGAAACAAATAAAGTGAGTAGTAGATACTATATTGAAAACTGCAAAGAACATTGGAATATTATATACCATTGAGATGCAACATTGACAATCAGTAGAACCTTTCCTTTGTAAGTGCTCAAGTTCACATCATCTCCTCTAGCATCCTGCAAATTAAATCAGATAGTTTTCAGCCCATCTATAACTTGACAAAAATTAATTAAATTTCTAAGATACAGGAGATGGATAACCTAGCATGCTTAAACAATCAATCCCAAAATACTAAAGTACTACCAAAGGCTCAAAAAATTGGTACAAAGATCCAATACACTAAGTAAATATGACCGGAAAAATGAGAATTGATCCATGGATCTCTTGCCAAAATTTTTCATTTTTCATTTGAGGTATATGACAGGAAGGCATATGGCATAATATCGCATCATTCATTTAATTGCCAAAAACAATCAATCACGATACAAAATCCTTGAGAAAAAAAGTTGCGTTTGTGACAACGATTCCCAGAGAAGCATCGTATTTAACCATTTCAGAACATTTTGTTATCATTATAGCAGGACCGCAATGAACAAAACGATAGGCAGATTTCACAGAACCAATCACAACGCACGCAATAAACAATTCAACTACAATTTAATCTTACCAATGAAAAAATCCTTCACAGTTAAGATTTCAAAAAAAGCATCGAACTAACCAAAAGGCACCATACATCAAACTCAGTACAAGTTACCAATCCCAAAAATCTCCACAACCATCACAGAAGGAAAATTCAACCTTTCTCCACAGCAACTTCAGAGCCAAATCATCACACCCACAACTTGAAAAACAAAAAGAAAAAAACTAAAACTCACACCTTGACGGTAAAATCATGCACAGAAGCAGCAGCCATTCCAACCAAGCTGGAAATTTGTTAGAACAATCCGAAGATGAGATTGAGATGAGTCGTAAGGGAAGGGGAGAGAGGGATATTTATGGTAGGTGAGTTGAGACGACCATGGGATGCCACGAAGTCAGAAGTCATGGGCCGTTCACACTTCAACTTAAAACAGACAGGGTTCGAGAATTTCGAGGTCTTGTGCGACACAGGTTGTAACTGGTGTGGACATGGCGTTGGCGCGTCACCACTTGGTGTTGTGTGTGTTTGGTCGAGACGATAAGGACATGGCATCGCTGCACACGACAAGAACGAGCTGCCCCACCGTTTGGCGCCAAAAGGTCCACCCGACATGAAAAAATAAACTTTTTTGCTCAAAAATAAATTTTGTTATTTAAGACATTTAATTTAATTATTAATAGGAAATGATTTTATTTGTTTTTGAAGAGATTTTCCTGTCAGAGGACCGGGCATTTGCTTAGCTCCCGATCGACGGGACTACTTCTTCGACACAAATACTATAATCAATCATCAACTTGCTCAAATAATGCTTTGGGAAAAAAACACTATTCAAATAATTCGTTTCTTAATTTTACTCATTTTAACCGTATTTAGAACTTAAAGAAAAACATTCTGATTTTTCTTTACAATATATATATATATATATATATATATATATCATCTGCTCAATCTTCTAAATATATATGCTTACAAAGACATGAGAAATTCTATCTCACGTTTTTGGGAATCACCGGCAACTTCACAAACAGTACTGCGACTCAAAGTGGAAAGACTAATATTCCATCTCAAAGAGAACATATTGGACAAAATTTCGCATGGTCTCTTCCCATCTATGGATGGTAATTGAAGGTGAGTGTGCTTAACATTACAGCTACGTTGATATACCAGCTTATCACCTACATTTATGTTATATACATTATATACATATATATATATATAATAATAATAATAATAATAATAATAAGAGCTTCCAATCTCTCTATTATACCATGCATGGTTGAAGCAAAATCATGGCGTCGCCGGCGTCCCATAGTACCTCTTCAACACCCTGGGCAGCACCACCGGCACCAAGAACCCAAACAAGTTGAACGACCAAAACCACATGTTTGCCACCGCAAGCCCCCGCCCAGCGACCACCCTACCCGCAGCAGGAGACGGGGAGAACTCGGCGGCCAGCCAGTCGGCTATGGGGAACAGCGTCCTCGAGTTGTAGACACGGGAACGAACACCCACGCCGGCGTCGACAAGCCCAAGTAGAAGGTCATCCCCTCCATGAAAATCTGAGCCTCGAGCAGGAAGACGTGCGGCCCCGCCGCCCGGATCCCGGCCCAGTCGCCACCGGGACCCCCTCGACCATGTACGCCACCGGGAGGTTGCTGCTCACGAGGGCCTTGTTGTTGGCGCCGAAGAGTGGACCTTGGTGTGAGGATGGTGCGGGTGGGAATGCAAAGTTGGATAGGAAGAGGGCTTGGAAGAAGGAGAACACGAAGAAGGAGATGTCCGTGGAGGCGAGGAGGAGGGGTGATAGGGAGGTATTTGAGCTGCCGGAATGACATGGAGGAAGGGCGACGGGGAGGTGGTGCTGGGTTACCTGTTGGTGCAGGTTTGTCCTACGTTTTTGAGGTCATCTTGTAGAAATGTTCTTGTTCTGGGGAAGGAGGTGGGTAATGGTGGATTGAGTTGCAGAAATTGTGAGTAGGAAGAAAAGGCTAAGGTGGGGATGAAGGTGAGCCATACATATAACAATATATACATTTTTCCGAGCAAGAACATATAATTTCATTCTAAGCCTCTGGGCATGAAGATGGCTGTAGATAAATAGAGCAACTTAACTATTTGGGTATTACATAATAATAATCTTAATAAACTGATATGGCAAGTATGATTAAAAAGAAACATTTTTCATATCAAGATCACTTTTTAGTAAACAGGGTAAGTATTACTGAGCTTTTGATGCCCCCCAAACGATTCTGTGAGGCCATCTTCTTTCAGTGCCGGAAAACAAAATCGTTGTACTTGTCACCAATTTACAAGCGAATTTGAATCGCAGAGTAGCAACCAGGGAGATGATGTACAACACAAGATACCCACAACAATCCTCCGTGAACATTAGCCTCTGATCTAA
>JAURVB010013107.1:0-133206 GCA_033002965.1 Piper betle | reverse complement strand
ATGGTTTGGGCCAGTCTTGAGTCAAATCAGCTTTTATACTATGATTGTGAGGCCCAAATGACCATATAAGCATGTTATTGAGGTTGGATATACCTGATATATAGATGATAGCTTTAGTTATGCTGCATCATGGCATGAGGCATCAACGTATACTCGAGGTATATGAGGCTCTACATAGGTTAGCTCACGGTTTTAGGTCTACATTTAGGCCGGTTTTGGGTTTAGCATCTGTTTGAGCTTTTTAGTGTATCTGTTTTGCATGTATCTTAGAGATTTTGGATTATCGGATCATGTGGGTTAGTTTGATTTGAGTCTCAGATCATCACCAGTTGCATTCATGGTTTCGAGGCCCAAGATTTTGAGACCGGTCCTGACCTTAGCCATGGCCGCGATTGACACTGGTGATGTAGTTACTCTCGATGGCAATACCCCCACTTTTCGGCTATTTTTGGCCAGCCAACAACTAGATCTTGTCAACCACCACTTCCAGCATCTCCCCCGTCGCCTCCTTTGTCGATCCCAATTGGCACCAACCACAGTCTTGCCGATGTTGCCGTTTTTGTTGACGGGCACTGGCGGCCCCTATTTACCCGCGTTTGTGTCTAACCTTGCCCGCACTCATGCTTGCGTCCATCTACCCGTGACCATGTCCACAACCTAGTCAAACCAGTGAGCACAATCTGGAGAATCGACCTGGATCGAGTTGACTCAAACCAACTTGGTCCAACCCACCCAATTGACTTGGCGGGTCATCTTTTGTCATTTTCAGCCCATTTTCATCTATTTTTCACCGTGTTTTGTTTTTAGAGTCCCTACATTAGTTTAGATGAATATTCACATTATTTGATACATTTTGATTTTATGAGTATTATTTATTTATTTATTTATTTATTTATTTATTCGTTATTAATTATTAATTATTTTTTATGTGTTTGTTGTGCATGATGCATGCATGTATGAGTATTTATTATTATTGATGATGTATTTAATTATTATTATTATTATTATTTTATTCAGATTTTTTATATTATATTCACTTATTATTATTATTTTTTATTGCTCACGCTCAAGTTATTATTTATTCATGTTTAGAAGTATATTTATATATTTGATGTCTATGCTACTATTATTCATGATTAATTTTATTAATTATTTATTTATTTATCTACTTATTTGTTGGATTAGTTATGTATTTATTATTTACTCGCGCATATGCTATTATTTACTCACATTTAGCAGTATACTTATGTAGTATATTTATGTTATTATTATTATTTATGATTCGTGTATTATTTATTTTCATGTATTTATTATATTATCTATGTATTCATGCATTTATTTATTTAATTATCTATTAACTAATTGTTTATCTAATTATGATTTGTTATTTATTTACCTATTTATTTTCATGCATGTTTAGTTTGCCATTTATTATTGTTGCGATGTTTACTCATGTGTCTATTGTTTTAATTATTGTTCTTTTATTTATTTACCTTGTTTTAATTTGTTTACTCATTTACTGATCACACGTTCCTCATTTTGTGTGCCGAATGTTTATTTGTTGATATGTTTTGGCCCATTGTTTGAGTTGTTGTTATTGTTGATATGAAAATATACTATGACCATGCATCGTATAGAATTGTCAACCTTTTGTTGAGCAGTGGGTTCCAAAGTAGTTTTGGAGTCTGAGCACACCATATAAGTGTGACCTAAGGTCCATTAGGACTCTTCTCAACTTTATCGCTCCACTTTATCGTGGTTTTCATTTCCAGATTGTCATACATGATAAATGACTGTTTTATTGGACTCCACTTAATACAGGCCATCTAGACGTTTTTAGTTTTATGATTAATAACCATCGAGGATGAGATCCATCGTGTTGTTTTCAGACTTAGCGTCACCTCACGTTGCCTATGGGCATATTTATATGATTCCCTTCCTAGTCATATATATAACTTTTATCGAGTTTTCAGTGAGCCGAAAGTTTGGTAAACTTGACATTGCCTATACTGTTAGCGGGTGAATACGTAGGACGCAATAGGCTCTGGATTAGTGAGAGGGCTTGTGACATCACAATTTTGGTTCACCTAAGAATCGGATCGGAAATATTGTGATCGAGTAGATTCATCTTTAAAGTAGCTAGTCTATAGGACTCAGTCAATAATATAAATCGAATTACCCTACTTGGTGTCAACAGAATGGAAGGCATCTCATGAGGGCATTAGTTAGGAGTTGTCGACCTCTTAGGACAGTGTCCTCTTTCTATCTCATCTCATGCTTCATCAACTTTAAAAACTATCCTTTGCACAGAAACATCACTTTCTTTTCTTTCAGCCCTCTACATCCTCCATATCACTCTTGACTTTGAGCATAGAGGCTGAGTATTCTCTAGCATGAGCCTTTAGTAGCCTTTGAAACCACAAATCTAGACATGCGTTGCATTGTAGCACCCGCAAAACCTCCACACTTCTTCATGTTTGAGAAATTCAAAGGTGGAGTTATTAGGATCCCTCAGGAATGGAACAGACACTCACCAAATCTAGATCCCACTTTGACTAACATGTGCGTTATCTCAGGACGTGGTAGTCAATTTTCCCCTGTTTCACATCTCACTAAAAAATTCAGAAGATCATATATAGGCTTGAGAAGTGATTTATATAATATGCCAAAAGGCTATTTGTAGTGGATCTTGTATTCAAAATCAAACTTGAGAGTTCTTACCCTCAAGGGTTATTAATCATGGAAGTAAATACATCTAAATGACGCGAGTTAAATGGGGTCCAATAAAACAACCACTTATCACCTTCTGTGATCTAAAAATCAAATCAGCAATAGAGTTTAGCAACAAAAAGTGAGAAGAGTCCTAACAGACCTGTAGTCCAAGCTCCAAGTATGTCATCTCATCTATGACTAGCTCCGACTCTGAAACCTACATCAAAACCCACTATTAAGTAAAATACTAATATTTCTATATGATGCATTGTAATACCCTGATTTTAGTTCACCTAAAAACCGAATAAAAAATGTTACCATCGAGTCAAGTCATGTCTAAAGTTATTGGTCAGTAAGACTCGATCTATAAAATAGTTCGAAACAACCCACTTGGCGTCATGAGAATGGAAGAAATTGTTAAATATACGTCAAAACACATCAAATATAAATAAAAGTAAGAAAGAAAATAAATGCGCTAAGTTTAAGTGTAATGACCCGCCCGTTCCGAGCCACGAGCGTTACTATATGAAACTAAGTGTCTCATAAATTAATTTTCTATTAATTTTCAAGATTTTAAATAAAATCATGAGATAACATTTAATAAAATAAATGCTCGGAATAATGTAAGTCCCATGAACCGAACTGAAATCCCATTGTCATGCAACCAATCTCAAAGTATAATAACAACTAAGAAAAATCAAAAGTCAATTAACAGAGTCCTCTAGCTACCCCAATTCTAACCATCCTTCCATAATGCTCACACTTGTGGAGGTAATTCCACGTTAGTGATAAAAACACTACATCATATAATTACAAGAAACAAGTTAATATATTCCATAACATTTGAATATGAATCTTTTAATTATTATGAGCCTATGTCAAGCTCTTATTATGACGAGAGGGTGGCCCCCATCCACCTACAATCACATGTATATGCACACGCGTTACATGGCCCTCAGCCTGTAGGTACCGATGTTTGTCATTGACTCACCCTCTCGGTATCACAAGTCCATAATGAGTCGTCTTGCGCCACTACGCCCTGTCACTCCTTTCAACATGGGGTAGGTATTTAATCTTTCAAGAATTTTAAGGATGCTGCCCTGTGTTGGACTGAGTCAATTCTTTGACCCTTGTTGTGCTCGGAGCATGGTGGTCGAATGTGGGCTCAAGCCGACCAAGAATCCCAAATAGGAATATATAATTTTAAGGATGGGAGCTGCCTCGTGTTGAGTTGAGCCAATTCTTTGATCCCGGTTGCGCTCGGTGCATGGTGGTCAAGTGTGGGCTCAGGCCGACCAAGACTCCCAAATATGAATATATAACATTTCAAGTAATTATACGAACTTCGAATTTTGTTGAGGCCTATGAAACACGATCTTAATATGAATAAAACTTCTCTAAAGCCTTCCCTTTGTAAGCTAAATGTACTCACAAACTATCCAGATGATGTTTCATTTAACATCAACAAAATTCTCCTTTATATAAAAGAATAAGTGTAGAATTTAAGAAGTCACTACATTAAATTTTATAGAAAAGAATATAATCACTCATAACTATATTATTTGTGTGATAACGAAAAGTTAAAAACTTATTATTGACTTGATGCGAATAAATGTTAAATCGTAGTCACAACTTCCAAATCCCAAAAATTAATAAATAAAATTTATTTAAAACCATTCATAAATACCATTCAAAAATACTATAGAAATACCATTCATAAATACCATTCATAATACTTTGCTTCTGGATTTTGCCTTTTTAAGGGTCTCGACCTTGAAGTTTTATTAAACATGTGAAGAAAACACAGCTAAATGGCCCGACATCGAAGGGATTTGATAAAACGCTGCGGATGCTATCATACATCTAAAACACAGTTAAACTAGACATGCAGGGAGTCAAGTAGAGATCAATCAAAGGGAGAGTCTTATGGACGTGTGGTCCAAGCTCCAAGCGCATCGACACATCTACAACGAGCTCAGACTCTGTAACCTACATCGAAAGTCACTGCTAAGTAAAATACTGACATCTCTATATGATGCATGCTCATAATGTGTGCTCACATTATTAATACATCCTAATATATACGACAATGCTAAATAAACCTACAACTAAATATCCAGCACACAAATCAAGACATAATAAAAGAAATAACTAATAAATAAATAAATAAATAAATACACTCATGAATAAATAGATAAATAATAAATACATGAAAATAATAATAATTTAAATGTAAAGTAATAATATAATTATGCTATATAAATACATGGCTAAGCACAAGTAAATATGACTTATATTCATGTTAGTAAACATTTAAATAAATAAATAAATAAATACATAATTATTCTTTAAATAAATAAATAAATAGTTAATTTTAATTAATCTTGAATAATAATAATATCATAGTTATCCAATACGAAATATGTAATTAAGTACAAAAAAATAATAACATACAAGCAATGATCAAGTAGATAAATAAATAAAAAAATTAAAATTAAAATTTAGTAAACATGAATAAGATTAATATTAATAGGCAATATATCAATAATAATAATGAACAATCACATAAGCATTCATCATATACGACAACATATAAATAAAAAGAAATAAACAATAATAAAAAAAAGTACATAAATAAATAAATTAAAACACTTATAAGCTGAAAATGGACCAAACCGAGTCAACCCTGGGGAGTTGACCGAGTCAACTCAGTCTAGTCAAGCAATAGTGGTGGGCTGGGTAGTTGGATGTAGACACGGGCTTGGACATGACCGCAGACATAGGTTTGGACATGACCATAGACACGAACATGTGAATAGGACTTGGGCAAGCGAACGTGAACGCTGGTTGGTGGACGTGAACGCAAGTATTTAGGTCTAAAGGGGCTGGCAGTGCCCGTCACAAATAAATGCCAACGGCGGTGTGGCCATGCAACGAGGAACAGGATGGTGGTGGCAATCGGCAGAATCTGGCTGGTAGCTGTCCAGAAAACGGCCAGAAAGAGGGTGAAATCACCATGGGTGCGGCAACGTTGCCGGTGGTGATCATGGCCACAGTGGTGGTCGTGGGTAGTCTCAAAATGGAGATTAGGGCAAGATGAAGTTGTGTGGGTGGTTGGATCAGTCGGAGGTGGCTTGCCGGTGCCGAAAAACAGCTCGAACGGTGGAGGTGGTAGCAGAAATCTGCTGTAAAAACTTGATCGCAATTGGCCACTATGATGGCGCCTATGGTCTTGGGTGGTACGAATAGAAAGCCTACTGCAAGGCAGTCATGTGGGTGCCGGTCAGCGGTGAGCAGAAGTGGCAGCGGTGCTATGGGTGTAAAGCTCCGAAAATGTGGGAAAGGCACTAAAAATCAAAGGGAGAATGCTAAGGTTGACATAGAAATCTCATATCTTGCCATGTAGCATGATCTGAATGTCTAACAACTCGTGATTTAGTAGGGTCCAACTCGTGATCTAGTGAGTCCTAAAAGTGTAACACCCCAAATCCGGTTCATGCTCAAAAACTGAACCGGAATGTCACTAGTCCCAGTTAGGTCGGCTAACCCGAACCCAACCTATGTAGATTTACTCTCGATGTCTCGAGATGGAAGATGTCAATTGCTATGCATGGATGAATGCACAAAAATAAACCTAACATTCTACTACATAGATATCAAATAATTACGATGAAAATTGACAAAAATATTCGTAAAAACAAGACGGATTGAGTTTCCCCTAAAAGTGCAATTAAGGGCCACCTTGTCAAATCAATATGTATACTTATAAAAATAATTAATAAAATATTCACACAACAAATTCATTCAACTGTATAATTCATTTTTATATTGAGTCTCGACTCAACGGCTGATTTACCTTCATCTTACTTAACTGCATCTTGACCCATGTATGCATTCTATTCACATTTCTCATTAATTTTGGTCCTTGACTCACATTCATGCATTATACTGGGCATTAGTATCTAGACTTGATGTGTAGGTACAGAGTAGGAGCTCGTAGCCTAGGCGCATGGACACGATTGGAGCTTCTACCAAGTCCATTCAGACTCGTTTCTTATTTTATGCTCTATTCTATTGTGTATTGTGTTCATACTTACAGGACAAGTTAAGTGGCGTTTTATCGAATCCCACTTAACCAAAGTCATTTGATTGATCAATCTTCCGGATTTATAACCCTCCAGGATGAGATCCCTCGAGTATGTTTTCAAAAATAAGATCCACCACAAGTTGCCTTATGGCCTATTATATAAATCTCTTCCCAAACCTATATATAGTTTTATCGAGTTTTTAGTGAGACGATAGATGGGAAAACTGACTCATACGTACCATGAGTAGGTGCACGTGCCAGTTAAAGCGGGCTCTGGATTAGTGAGCGGACTGTTCAAATCCCTAGGGATCCTGACAACTCCCGTTTCGAGTTCCTCACACCCAGAGAAACATGGAGGTTTACGGGTACTATTTAGTACAACGCATGTTCAGACTTGTGGTTCATAGGGTACTAAAGGTGGTTGTCTGAGAGTACTCAGTGTTCGTGCTGAAGGCTAGGAGAATTATGGAGAAAAGGAGAGGATATATATATACAAAAATACTGCAATGCGCTGCAGTATTTTTGCAATGCATAGCCCATGGACCGTTGGATGAAAATCCAACGGCCAGCAGCCTTGAAGCCCACCCCGCGACCCGTTAGACCTGCCAGACCCGCCAAATCAAGCCTCCCGCCAGCCTGCCCGCCGACCCTGCCACCCGTCCGACCCTACCCGCCGCCGCGCGACCGAGTCAACGCCGCGACCGAAGCCGCCCGCCACCCTCCACTCTGCTACGGCTCCCCGGCACGATCTGCCCTCCAGACCCCGCCCGCCGCCCCGCGACCACTCCACACCGCGACGGACCATCCCCGCCACCCCGCCGCAGCCCGCCCGCCCCTCCGCCGCGGCCCCCCAAGCCGCCCGAGCCGGGGAGCCGTAGCAGGGTGGCGGGCGGCTTTAGTCGCGGGCAGGTTGGGGGGCGGCAGTGTGGTGGGGGCGGGGGGACATCGGCTGGCGGGGGCTCGGCTGGGGCGAGGGGGCCACGGCTACAGGGGCGTGGGGAGGGCACCGACGGGGCGGCCGGGGGCTTGCGAGGGGCCGCGGCGGGGGGCAGCCAGTTGGGGGTCGGGATGGGCAGGCGGGCTGTCAGACGGCGGCCAGGCACGTGGTTCGGCGACGGCCAGGCGGGCGGACGGGCGGCTGCCAGGCGTGCGGGCGGGCGGGCGGGCGGGCGGGCGGGTTATATATATATATATGTTTGTAAGATGCCTCTTATTAGGCAATTATGGTATGATATGTCACTACATCGACCTTCGTTTACCACCCTGTACGATTCTGGAAGTTTCTACAACATTTTCGTGGGTGTTTAGATTTCCTAGTCTCTACAAAACCAGTAATCAATTTTTTGATTGTTGACATTTTTCTCTAATATATGTAGGTGTTTGGCCTTTTTGATCAGCGTAGGTGGATGGATCAAATAGCTCATGGCGGGGTATTTCATCTTGTCTTTGTGTTAATTACCGAATTATGTAATATGTAATTGAGGTGTAGTGTGTTATGGGAATAAGCCCTAAAATTGTATAAAATTGTATGATTCAGAATAAGTCAATTGATTGTTGCTGTGCACGAGTGTTTTATATATCATTATATTTTTATTGTGGTGCACACACTCTTTGGGGCACTCTAGCTCTCGTTTGCAAGGTATAAGCCTCAAAGTCTGGGAACTAGATGACGAGCTTATCAGGTACGGAAAACATATTTGTTGTAGCTTTGTGAGTGTGAGATAAAGAAACATGGGTAGGAGGAGCATACGGTTCGCACTGCTTGAACACCCATGTGAAGTTCGGATATTAGGGTTTGATGCTCTGGCATCCGATAATGCTGTGTTTAATTATTTTATTTTCTTGCACATGTCGAGTATGTGGAACAGGTAACCACAACCCTTGTTCAAATTCTCTACATTTATTCACTTGTAAGAAATTAAGAAATGTAACGAATCACTTAAACTAAGTAGTAAGAAAAGGTTCATGTCACAACATGCAACCTCAATACTGTAGCCAGAGTGTGCCTCTTCTACAGTTGAGAGTGATCATTAACATTTTTAAAAATCACCACTCATAGTCGCAGGGGCGGTTTTGCCTCTATTGTGGCTAAGGGTGATCATATAGAATCCTTAAGTTTAAGAGTCTCTCTATGCCACTACAAATCAGCATGCATATGTGATGAAACCCTGTAAGGTTGCCTATCTTAAACCTCCTCGACGGTTGAGATTTGCTTCTGTAAAGTTTGTACGAGACTATTACAACAAATAGTTTTCCAAATTATAACATTGCATTTCAGTCCACCTTTGGACCAAAAAATGGGGTGTTGCATGAATGCTACACTCCTCATCAATCCATACAAGAAAAGATGCAATTTAAATTCAAACTCTATCATCCGTTAACATGTATTTAAATTTAAATCGACACCTATTTACAATCACACCAAAATCATGAAACAATCAAATAAAATCTGATAAATTTCTATACCCAATCATCATTTATGCGGTGACAGCGGCAAGGTTGTGGCCGGCTCAAGTGAAGATCGTGGGGAAGTGGGAAGGGAGAAAAAGAAGGAAGTTGGGTGAGGAGGATGGTGATGCTGGATGGTGATAGTGTCTGAGGTGTGGAATAAATAGATATTAGGGGGAAGAAAATGAGTGCTTGGTGAGAAAAATGAGTGGTCGGGGAGAAAAACGAATAGTCAGTGAGAAAAATGAAGGGTCAGTCAGAAAAATGAATGGTCAGTGAGAAAAATTAATGGTTGTCTTGTAATTAAAACTTGACTCAACTCTAACTTTAGAAAAATAATCTTAACTAGTAATAATTTTTAAGAAAATCCAGAAAATAGGGAAAAATCCAATAAAGTATAATACACATAACATTATAATGACATGCTCTATAACTAATAACCCACCTAAACTACTCGTAACGTGTCCTAATGAGTTATTCGGCTTAAAAATAATTCTACGATCTAATCAAAATAAATAAAGAAAATTTGGCATACTCTCATATATTCTGATAACTCATTCTGCTGGTGACGTTATCATCATATAGTTGGTCACATATGACTCTCATGGTTCATAACACAAGACTAGCCTAGGCTCATTACGCGTGTTCTGAAATTGACCAGACTGAAAACAATGGTCGACCGAATGGTTCAGACTATAAAACCCTGACTCGATTCATGGGTTTTACAAAAAGTGACTCGATAGGTGGGTATCAAGATAAGAAGACTAAATGGGCCTCAAACCTTGAACTCAATAGGGTGAAAATCTACGACTCAATCAAGCTGGTCCACAATGGCACAATCCAGTGATGAAAATGACTTTGATGATTGCAAATGAGATACCCTGGAAATCGCAAATGGATACTTAACGCTGGAATGACCGAGATCTAGGCCTAAAACCCTGGCTAACTTATAAAAATCATATGTATACCTCACATAAACATTGATAACTTACACTCTACTGTAGCCTAACTCAAGCTATCATTTATATGTCGGGCATACTCAACCACCATAACAAGCTCATATGACCATTAAGGCCCCATACTCATGATTTGAAAATTGGTCTGGCTCGAGCTTGCTATAACCAACTCGAGGCTGGCCTGATCTGGGCAAACTACAAGTAGCTAAAACCCTAATCTGAAGCTGGGTTTTACATGCATGCTCATGGTGTTTGCTCATGTAGTTTTACCCGATTGTAGCTTTTCCTTGTTCGAGTTGGTTCGAACGAGCTCGAGCCAGACCAATTTTCAAATCATGAGTATGGGTCTAGATGGCCATATGAGTATGTTATAGTGGATGAGTATTGTAAACCCAACTTCGCGTTAGGTTTTTACCAACTTGTAGTTTGCCCGATTTAGGCAATCTCAAGTTGGTTCAAGCGACCTCGAGCTAGACCAATTTTAGACCATGAGTATAAATCCTAGATGGCCATATAAGCATGTCATGGTGGCTAAGTATACCCGATATGCAGATGATAGCTTAAGTTAGGCTACAACAGAGCGTGAGTTATCAGTGTATAAGCGACATATACATATGATTTTTATGCATTAGCTAGGATCTAGGCTGTTACAATGTTTAGTATCCATTTGGGATTTCCAGGGTATTTCATTTGCATGTTGCATAGAGATTTTGGATCACCGAATTGCCCCCATAAGCCTAGCTTGATTTGAGTCACAAATTTTCACCTAATTGAGTTTAGGGTTCGATGCCCATTTAGAGTTTTTGCCCCGATTCCCACCTATAGAGTCACTTTTAGGACTTGAGTTAGCTTCAATTATAGCAGTCTCAATCTGAGCTTTTCATCTATATATATATTGCATATACCAATAGGTGGGTCCCACTAGACCAAGAGTTGACGGATGTTTATATTGTGCCACTTGGTAAGATTTGAGCCTTCCACATCAACCCTAGTTTTCTCCCTCAAAAATTTTCAAATATTACCATTGGTTTCCAGAGTTTTCCACCATTACTATCACCACCAATATGGCTTGCCGCCGGCGAGACCCCGGCCCACCTCCAGCCACCGAATCGGTACAGCCACGACCACCTCACAGCTAGTCCGTACCCACTATCGCCACCAGCACCACCACAGTGGCCACCGACAACGACATTTTTGTAGTTGATTTCCACCACTGCCGCCACCCTTTCGGGCCATTTTTGGCCGCCGACTAGTGCCCTCCGGCGAAGTTGACCATGCCATAGCTTTCCCTGACCGGGATCTTTCGTTTGAGACGGACACCAACCTTCTCTGTAGCCGTGATCGCCGCAAGCAACTAGCACTTACACATCGGCATTTTCGATCGTTTCTAGTCATTTTGTGGCCAGCCACCGGCTGGATATTGCTGACCGTTAGCAGAGAAAGCTTCCACAGTCGACGGCCAATCTTTTGAGATTGTCCATGAACATCACCTTGGTCACTGGTGATGTCACCTCATCCCCATCAGCGATGAGCATAGCCGCTCCTCCGTCGGTGTTTTCTAGCGACAGGCACCTACCGGAGCCATGTCAGACCTGTTTGCCCGTGTTCGTGTTCGCTACCCGCGTTCGTGTCCTCCTAGTTGTGCCTGAATCGGCCAGTCCTAGCCCATATCCGTGTCCATCAGTCCATACCAGCTGAACCAACCTAGCCCAGTAGTTTATTTAACCCAAACCAAGTGGATGCGGCCAACTCGATTCTGTTCAAGTCATTTTCTACCCGGTTTCGGTCATTTCTCGACCGTTTTTGGTAATTTGAGAACCACTATATTAGTTTAGATGTGAATTCATATTTAGAATATTTTAATGTTACAAGTATTATTATATAATTAATTAATTATTTTTTTCATTATTGTTTATTTATTTTTATTTATATGTTTATCATATATTAAATGTTTACATGATTATTTATTATTGTTAATATTATATTTCCTTATGAATATTAGTCTTATTTTGTTTACTAAATTGTATTTATTTATTTATTTATTTATTTATTCTTTATGTGGATGTTATTATTTATTTGTATTTAATTCCTTATTTTGTATTGGATAACTATAATAATATTATTATTATTCATGATTAATGAGTGTTAACCATTTTTTAATTTATTTATTTATTGAATTATTATATAGTTATTTATTTATTTATTGATATGTTTACTAATAGGAGTATATGTTGATTATTACTCATTTTTACCCGTACATTTATATGGTATAATTATATTATTATTTTATGATTAGAATATTATTCATGTTTAAGTAGTTATTATTTATCTAATTATCTATTAGTGCATTTCTTTGTTTATTTAACTATTAATTATTTATTATTATTATATCTCGATTTGCATGCCACATATTTAGTTATAGGTTTGTTTGCATAGTTTTCTTTATTAGGATGTATTGATGATATGGGCACACACCACGAGCATGCATTATATAGAGACATCGATATTTTACTAAGCAATGGGTTTTGATGTAGGTTACCGAGTTCGAGCGTGCCGTAAAGGTGATGATGCACTTGGAGCTTGGACCACAGGTCTATATGACTCTCCCTTTGCTTAATCTTTGTTTGACTCCCTCCGTGTCGAGTTTAATCGTATTTTAGACGTAGAATGGCATCAGTGGTGTTTTATCGGATCCCTCTGATGTCGAGATATTTAGCCTTGTTTTGTATGCATGTTTAATAAAACCACTGTTGGTGAAATCAGCTCGGGAGCGATCCGAGCCAATTTAGGCCTCGAATCGGTTGAAGTTAAATCGGGCTCCGAATCGGCCAATTCACCTTGATTCCGACCGATTCAAAATCGGGGTGAATCGGGCGGAATTAGATTTAATAGGTAAATTACTAAAATACCCTAGTTATGATATTAAATATATTATTTAAGCATGGGTAAAATTAGAATTTACATTTTAAAAACCTCAAATTACCTGATTCCTGCCCTTCGCCGCCGCCGCCGACCTCGCCTCCGCCCTCCAACATCGCGCATCCGCCGCCAAACTCACCCATCCGCCCCTCCCCTCCAATCTCGCCTCAGCCCTCCGACCTCGCCCATCCACCGCAGACCTCGCCCGTCCGCCCTTGCCCTCCGACCTGGCCTCCGTCTCTGCCTAGCCTCCGCCCTCCAACCTCGCCTCCGTCTCTGCCTAGCCTCCGCCCTCCAACCTCGCCCATCCGCCGCCGACCTCACCCATCTGCCCCCACCCTCCGACCTCTCCTCAGCCCTCTGACCTCGCCCTTCCGCCACCGACCTCAATCGTCCGCCCCCGCCCTCTGACCTCGCCTCCGTCTCCGACCTTGCCTCCGTCTCCAACCTCGCATCCGCCCTCCGACCTCGCCCATCCACTCCGCCCTCCGACCTCGACCATTTGCCGCCAACCTCGCCCGAACGCCCTGCCCTCCGACCTCGCCTCCATCTCCGACCTCGCCCATCTGCCCCGACTGCCTCTGCAAAGTTGCAATTTTTCATCAATGTGCAAGTTTTTTTTGGTGTCAAATTTGATATTTAGCTGCTGTAAATTTTGATTGTTTCTACAATTTTTTTCTGCAATTTGTATGATTCCTTTGCTGATTCCTTTGTATGATTCCTTTCATAGAACATAACATGTTTGTTGATTCCTTTTCTGTCTTTTTTAATTAGATATACGTTGCCATGTGTTCTTGGTTGTAGGACTTGATTGTTGTCGGAATAAAAAATTTAATGTTGTTCTTAGCTACCGTGATTTGGATCTGTTTGTAATTAAATCTGGTTGCTGGTTTTAGGATTTGATTGTTTTATAAATAAAAAATTAGTGCTAATCTTAGTGATTGATTAGCTAGTGATTTTATGTATTTATGTTATGAATTGTCAAATTTTTGTATATGACCGATTCAGGCCGATTTAACTGGACCGATTCCTGACCAATTTAGATTGATTCCGATTCCGATTCTGACTCCCTCAAAACCGATTCCGATTTTGATTCCGATTTTTGCAACCATGAATAAAACTTCAAGGATGAGATCCCTTGTTGGTTTTCGAACTGAAGCTCTATAAATATATGATACATGCCTCTTCCCTAAACCTATTATATGAGTACGTGCATTTTTATGGATTTTACAAATAAGAGAGTGAGTGGTATGGAGATATATATTGACTACACTAGTACTTCTTCAAACTCTGAGGTAGTGCAGTGTATGAGGATACTAATAACGTAACACATTTCCAGAATTTGTAGTACTAACTTAACCGTTCCTTTTGCCACTCGAGTACTGTGGCAGGTGTAATATGGGGGGTGTGAGGGCATAAGCATTGTATGTATGAATATGAATATTAGTGCGCCGGCACTTGTTTAAGTATATTTGCTTACTGCCCAATGTGAGGCAATTCTGACTTTTATTTATATTTGATGTATTTTAACGTGTATTTAACAATGTCTTCCATTATTGTCAAGATGCCAAACTGGTTGTTTTGATCTATTATATTGATCGAGTATTACTGACCAACAACTTTAAACATGACTTGACTCTATCATAACATTTCTGATTTAGTTCTTAGGTGAACTAAAATCAGGGTGTTACATTTGGTATCAGAGTCATGTCCTGGTACAGTTGTTAGACTCTTCTTTAGAGACTGGAAACTATCCTGACACTTACTATTCCATTCAAACTTGACTCCCTTCCTTGTGAGTTTGGTCATTGGCGATGCTACTAAGAAGAAGCCTTCAATGAATTTCCTATAGTAACCCACTAAACCAAGGAAGCTTCTGATATCAGTGACTGACTTAGGTTGTGGCCAATCAGTGACTGCTTTCACTTTTGATCGATCCACTGCAATTTCGGCCTTCGAGACAATATGACCTAGGAAATTTACCTCCCTCATCCAGAAGTCACACTTTGAGAGCTTGGCGAACAGTTGATGTTCTCTCAGAGCTTGAAGAGTAATAGACAGGTGCTTCACATGCTCTTCTTCATTATTTGAATAGACCAGAATGTTGTCCACAAATACGATAATAAACTTGTCCAAGTATGTGTGGAATACTGTGTTCATGAGTGACATAAAGGCCACTGGTGCATTTGTTAGACCAAAAGGCATAACCAGAAACTCATAATGTCCATATTGAGTTCGGAAAGCCATTTTCTGTACGTCTGACTCCTTTACTCGCAACTGGTGATAACCAGACCGCAAGTCTGTCTTAGAAAATACTCCGGCTATTTTTTGCTGATCAAACAAGTCATCAATCCTCGGTAAGGGGTACCGATTCTTGACTGTCACTTGATTTATTTTTCGATAGTCAATACACAGTCGAAGTGATCCATCTTTCTTCTTCACAAAAAGCACTGGGGCTCCCATGGTGAAGTACTTGGTCGGATGAAACCTACCTGCAACAACTCCTCTAGTTGACTCTTCAACTCCTTGAGTTCTGTTGGAGCCATGAGGTATGGTGCTTTAGAAATTGGTGTTGTTCCAGGTGCTAGGTTAATGGCAAACTCCACTGCCAACTTAGGAGGTAACCCTAGAAGTTCATTTAGGAATACAGATATTCTCGGACCAAATCCTTCCCTGAACCAAATTAGCGAACGCTAGTGCTTTCTTCTAGATAATGGGCTTTGGAAAATATTGTCCATTGAAAGTTGCCACAAATTCCACCCACCTGATGGAAGAAATCTCACGTCAATAGAACGTGGTTTTCTCCATGGATTTCCACCAATAAGATGCTTCCTCTTGAAGCATGCATGTTTCCAATCTCACTTGATGGCGGTGGGGCACAGATAGAGCCCTAATCGCTTTTTCGGTAATGTCAAGCCAGCTCTTCGCCTTCATTGAATCGATCCCTCCAATAAATACCTCAGCTCCATTCTTCCTAAATTTTTCCACAGTGTAGCGGTCACTATCATCAATAGCTGGCGGTACCACTTGTCGGACTACCGGTGGCATTGGGTTTGGACGTTCCCCTCACTCGCCCGGGTCTCCTAACCCTACCCTCCCTTGGGCACTCCCCTGACCACCATCTGGGGTGATTCTGGGACTCGCTGCTGCCCATCCTTGGGCACTCCATTGACCACCATCTGGGGTGATTCTGGGACCCGCTGCTGAGTTTAAGGCTCCATTCCCTGCTACCACTCTCGGTAACCGCTGGATAATATTTTGAACTACAGAATTTGTATTTTCTGAAGCCTACGCTTGTCCCTGTATGGCTATCAAGATCTGGGCCAACACATTCTCTGTGTTCGAATTTGACTGCACATATCGGTTTGACTGTCTACGAGTGCCTGCCATCTGAAATATCGAACAATCATGGTTCATTAATATGTTTTTTATTTTTTTTCCTAGTTATGACTTAGGTTTATTAGTGAATGAATTTGTTAATTCAAAACACAACACAGTGGGAAAAGATAATTATTAGACTTTTCAACAAGGTATTTGAGTTATAAAATGTGAGCTTGTGGGAAACCGTGCTCTGATACCACCTGTAACGACCCGCCATTTTTCAATATATTGTGGGCCTTGCTGGCCAGGTGTTACTCAAAATTTAACAAAACCAACCCTATAATGACCAGTCCTAACCGGACCAAGTGTTACTTAAAAGGTTACATGAATAATATGAAAGCAAATAAGTCTAGCATTTCGTAACTCAAAAGAACTTATGTTTCAAATGACAATGTATGAAATAATTATCCCATAGTCTTGGACCATTTCCCATAGCCACATTTATAACACAAGAAAAGTAAAAGAGAAGTCCGTTTATTATCTGTTCAACACCTGAGTTGGTAGAAGAACCACCCAGTTGTCTCTTAGCCTTTAGTTCTAGTTGCTAACCTGCGGAGGCAATTCCACGTTAGTGATTAAACACTAAGCCTTATAATTAAATAAAACAAGTCCATAAACTCCCTATCATTATCTATATTATTGGCTGTTGTGACCATTCTAGCATGCCCATTTATTAGCTGATGGTTTAGTCCACCATGTCCATTAGTTGGCTGATGGGTTAGTCCACCATGTCCATCTATTGGCTGATGGGTCAATCTATCATGTCCATTACCGGCTGGCGAGTCCAGTCCGCCATGTCCGTTACCGGTTGGTGAGTCCAATCCACCATGTCTGTAATTGGCTGGCGAGTCCAATCTGCCATGTCTCATTTATTTGCTGATCGGTCAGTCCGTCATGTCCATTACCGGTTGGCGAGTCCAATCCGCCATGTCCGTTCTCGGCTGGCGAGTCTAATCCACCATGTCTGTAATTGGCTGGTGAGTCCAATCCGCCATGTCCAATTTATTGGCTGATGGGTCCAGTCCATCATGTCTATTACCGGCTGGCGAGTCCAACCTGCCATGTCCATTATCGACTGGTGAGTCCAATCTACCATGTTCGTAATTGGCTGGCGAGTCCAATCCACCATGTCCAGTCTATTGTATTATGGGCTGTCAGGTCCATTCTAACATGTCCATTATTGGATTATGAAGGGCGTAGCCCGTGTCAAACTGAGTCAATTCCTTGACCCCGGTTGCACTCTGTGCATGGTGGTTGAATCTGGGCTCAGGCTGACCAGGTTGTCCACAAAGAAAATACAACATTTTAAATAATTATACAGACCTGAAAATTTGGTGAACACTAAAATGAGATACAAGTAAATGAGATACCCTAAAAATCCTAAATGAACACTAAACACTACAACGGCCTAGATCTACTCTTAAAACCCTACCTAACCCATAAAAAAATCATTTGTATAACTCGTGTATACCGTGATCACTCATGTTTTACTATAGCCTACCTGAATCTATCATCTGCATATCAGACATACTCATCCTCCATAACATGCTCATATGGCCATCTAGACCCCATACTCATGGTCCGAAATTGGGTCTGGCTAGAGCTCTCTCGAACTGTTTTGAGATTGGCCTGAATCGGGCAAACTACAAGCTGGTAAAACCCTAACCTGAAGCTGGATTTTACAACCTCTCCTCCTTATGAAAATTCCATCCTTGGAATTTCTCACATCAACTACGATCAGAGGACTGAACTAAAGATGCCACTGAGCTGGCTTAACTAAACCTGTTGAGCCATGACCTGGAAGGTTGCTCTCTCTCAATCTAGGCCAAATAGGTCATACATGTTGGAATCAAACTGCTACACGTGATCGAACCATCTAGTTGGACTGAACATACATGTTGGAATCATCTAGCTGGACTAACCATACATGTTCGAATCATCTAGCTAGACTAGCTCTTAGGGGTACTCTAAACTATGGGGATTGAAATGCAATGACCTCGGTAGGAACAAGCCTAGGTTTACCTATAAGGGCCTATTGGGTGGTCAAATAGGTACTCTAGAGTATTGCAAGGTACTAGTCTGAGCTACATCAAGAATAGCTATGTCGGTGCGAGGTATGTTGCCTAACATCTACCCATGTCTCCCTAATCCTCATTAATATGACACATCAACTACGTGTACCCTCAAGGCACTCTGCTCCAGGTCCTATGGCTATACTAGGGTGTTCTACAAATCCTGCTATCATATGGTGGACTCTAGTACCATGTAAGGGTATACAGTAATGGGTTGTATGGTTCACTGTCGCCAGTCTAGGTCAAAAACTCAGGTACCTCTCTAAGAGGAACTGGACTGGTCACCGGGTCCTAGCCAACTATGTCCCGAGACAAGTATCTCACTTTGTTCCATAATGGAATAAGGACAGTTGCTATCTCTACTACGTGCTATGGTTCTCATAACTATCTACATCACTAATTGCTGCTAAAAGGAACTCTCTGTGATGGAATGGCGGCGAGAATGCATGTACATGTATAGCGTGTCACAAGAAGTATGAAAACATACTCTACATGGAACTGTGGAATCTGCATCTGGTCTGTGGCATGTGTACTAGTCAATATCTACTCATCTCAACCATCTGGTAAACTGATGGTAGGATTGGTATATCTGGAAGAGTAAGTGTAAAAGTACTCGAGAGAAAGGTCAGCTCTATCTCGTGTCTATGGTCATATGAAAAGAGACTGGAACTCATGAAAAACTAGTCCTACTGCTCTATGACTCTAGGTAGGAGGTGTCTCATCACATAGTTTGGCATCAAGTCTCTATCTATGGTGATGTAAGGATCTCCGTCTGAGTCACATTAGGGTGATGAAAATCTGTATAAGATACTAGGTAGGTCTATGGACATGTCTTTAAGATCATCATGATTGGACTCCGCCATTAGTGGCCTGCCTATGGAACAACCAATCAATGGCAAGTCTAAGAGACAACTCCTAAGTGGCTTTAGTTCAATCAACCAACAATAGGCAAAGGTAATCACTGATCTGGCCCTGATAGATCAAGTGAAATCCAGTCAACTGTCTAATCCGTGGTCAAAGGTAATCTCGCTCATCCTCATTATGTGCATGCCTCTATCTGGTGAAGAGTAAACAACGATACTATTTTGACAGACATACACTAGGCTCAAAACAAACTTCTTCCATCTCAATCAGCGAAGACATGGCTCTGATACAAAAGTTGTGTCACCCTGACTTCAGTTCACCTAAGAACCATATTAGAAATGTCATGATTAACTTGAGTCATGTCTAAAGCAGCTAGTCCATAGGACTCGATCTACACTTGGTGTCAAGAGAATGGAACACATCTCTAAATTTGTGTCAAAAAATAGATCAAATATAAGTAAACGTGTAAAGAAAATAACTACGCTGAGGTCAAGTGTGTGTAGCATTTATCTATCCTCCCACCAAAGTCGATTCAAAATCAAAAAACCTATATATATATATATATACATATAATATGAAAATGTCAGGAACGAGTGTTACTCGTCCAAAAAGAACTAATAGTCAAACTGGCACAGGAGAGCTGACCCTACAATTAAGTGAAAACATTTATATATTCCTTCACAGAATCTCTTATAAGGGTGTTAATTAGGAGTTGTCAACCTCACGCGATAGCATCCCTCTTTCTATCACGTCTCATACTTCATCAACTTTTAAAACTATCCCATGCGTGGGTACATCACTTTCTTTTCTTTTAGCCCTCTACATCCTCCATATCACTCCTAGCCCTGAGTACACAGGCCGAGTACTCTCAGGCATGCATGTTCAGTAGCTTTTGAAACCACTAATGTAGACAAGTGATGCATTGTAGTACCCGTGTAAAAACCATGATTTTTATTACAAGACTCGAACCCAAATATTATGAAATAAATATAGATGAACCGATATGGTTGGTTATCAAGTCGACCGGTCATGGTTCGACTTAAGGTCACCTAGAAAATAACTATTCATGAATGGATGATGGGGTGTGAGAATTTAATGAGGGGGCTCGTTGAACCTAGGAAATACCAATGGATGATGGGGTATGAGAATTTAATGGAGGGAATGGTTGAAGTGTATATATATGCAGGAGGAGGGAGTATTTCAGGATCATCTCCGTCCCAAATGACCTCCCCAATACTGTATGAGTATTTCATCCCTCATCTTATTTGTTTCCATTAGGATTCTTGCATGCAAAGTTTTGTTGGAGACGTCATTGTTAATCCCTAGCGTCTTATGCATGGGGTTCTTGTCGACTGCTTGGTATGAACTGCTGCAAGTTTTGGGGTCGGGTGTTTGTTTTGTGTTTTGTTAATGGATATATCAGAATGGACCTGACAGCCAAAATTAGATATGTCAGAATGGACCTGACAGCCAAAATTGGATATGTCAGAATGGACCTGACAGTGAAAAATGGATATGTCAGAATGAACCTGACAGCGAAAAATGGATATGTCAGAATGAACCTAACAACCAAAAATGGATATGTCAAAATGGAACTGACAGCCAAAAATATAAATGTCAGAATGGACCTGACAGCCAAAATTGGATATGTCAGAATGGACCTGACAGCCAAAAATGGATATGTCAGAATGGACCTGACAGCGAAAATGGATATGTCAGAATGGACCTGACAGCTAAAATGGATATGTGAGAATGGACCTTACAGCCAAAATAGATATGTCAGAATGGACCTGACAGCCAAAAATGGATATGTCAGAATGAACCTGACAACCAAAAATGGATATGTCAGAATGGACCTGACAGCTAAAAATGGATATGTCAGAATGGACCTGACAGCCAAAAATGAACATGTCAGAATGGACCTGACAATCAATAACGACTAATCTCAGAATGAACTGGGAAACCTCCTAATCTCAGAATGAACTAGGAGACAAACTTTTAATCTCAGAATGACCTGAGAGCCTGTAGAACTACATTGAGCTTGATCCCGACATGGGTATGTAGGCTAATCAAGATTGTTTGATTTCAGCTCTCCTAAGGTAAAATTACAATTATGGTTGGTGGTACTTTTACGAACTCAGGGTAGGAGAATGGATAATAAATTGGACTTCCTTTTATTTTCTTGTGTTATACATGTGGCTTTGGGAAACGATCCAAGACTGTGGAGTAACGCCCTGACCGGTTAGGGCTGGTCATTACAGGGTTGGTTTGGTTTAATTTCGAGTAACGCCATAGCCAGCTGGGCCTATAGTATTGTGAAAAAATAGCGGGTCGTTATAACCTGTAAACCTCCACACTTCTCTAGGTTTGTAGAACTCAAGGTGGAGTTCTCAGGATCCCTCAGGAATGGAATGGACGCTCACCAAATTCAGAGCCCCCTTTGACTAACACCTGCCCTATCTTAAGATGCGGTAGTCGGCTTTCCCCTATCTCACATCTCATCGAAAAAGTCCAGAAAATCATATAATTGCATGGGAAAGGATTTATATAAAAGGCTCAAAGGCTACTTGGGGTTGATCTTGTTTTCGAAATCAGATTTGAGGGGTCTCATCGTCAAGGGTTTTTAATCACAGAAGTAAAATACATCTAAATGACCCATGTTAAGTGGGGTCCAATAAAATAACCACTTAACATGTCCTGCAATCTAAAATCAAATAAAAAATAGAGTATAGCGATAAAAAGTGAGAAGAGTCTTAAGGGACATGTGGTCCAAGCTCTAAGTGTGTCGTCTTATATACGGCAAGCTCGGACTCCGAAACCTAAATTAAAACCCACTGCTAAGTAAAATACTAGCATCTCTATATGATGCATGCTTGTGGTATGTGCTCCCAACATCAACACTTCATAATAAAGAAGACTGCTAAATAAACGTACAACTAATCATATAGCATGTAAATCGAGACATAATAGAGGAAATAACTAATAACAAATAATAAACAAATTCATACATACACTCGTGAATAAATAGATAAATAAAAAATATAGGAAAATAATCAATAATCTAATCATAAAATAATAATGTCACATACTATATAAATAAACGGCTAAATACGAGTAAATATCACAAATAATCATATTAGTAAACATACAAATAAATAAATAAATAAATAATCATTCAATAAACAAATAAATAAAATAAAAAAATTAGTTAATTTTAATTAATCATGAATAATAATAATATCAAGGTCATCATTGTTAACCAATTCAAAATACACAACTAAATACAAATAAATGATAACATACATGCAACGAACAAACAAATAAGTATATATATACATATAATTTAATAAACATGAATAAGATTAATATTAATAAGTAAATATATCAATAATATTATTAAATCATCACATAAGCGGTCATCATTTACGATCAACATCTAATAAAAAAGAATAACCAATAATAAATAAATAAATAAAATCAATCATAACATCAAAATATGCTAAATAATGTGAATATACATCTAAACTAATGTAAGGGTTCTCGAATTACTGAAAACAATTGAAAATGAGCTCAACCAGGTTAACTCATTGAAGTGAACTGGGTTGGCCAGGTTAACTCGGTCTGGGTCAGTTAAACTGGTGGACTAGGTCGACTAGGTTGGACTGGATTGCTAGACATGGACAGAGACATGGGCAAGCTGGTGGACATGATGGGTGAACAGGACTCGGGCAAGCGAATGCAAACACGGGCAAGCAGACGTGAACGCGGGTATATAGTCCGACAGTTGGGCAGCACCCCTCACAGGAAAATGCCAACGGTGGTGTAGCTCGGGTCGCCAACAGTTGTGATCGATAGCCCTGACGATGAGGAAGATGATGGTGGTAGCGATTGGCGAAGTCTGGTTGCTAGTTGGCCAGAAAAAGGGGCAAAATTGCCATGGGTGCCACGGCGTCGTCTGCGATGATCGTGGCTACAACAGTGGTTGTGGGTGGTCTCAAAATGAAAATATCAAAAGTAATCTATTTGGGTGGTCGGACCGGCCAGAGGTGGCTCGTCGGTGTCAAAAAATGGCCTGAGGTGGCTGCAGCGGCAGAAACCGGGTGCAAAAACTCTGTCACTAGCGGCAGCTGCAGTGGCGCCTATGGTCGTGATTGGCATGAATGGAAAGCTAGGAAAGAGGTCATGGGATTGCCGGTCGGCGGGGGGGGTGGGGTGGTGAGTTGGAGACTTGCCGGCGACGAGCCAAAGTAGTGATGCTAGGGGTGTAAACTCTAAAAATCATGGGAAATCTCTAGAAAATAACATGGTGAAGCTAAGGCTGATGTGGATGGCTCAGATATTGTCATGTGGCACGATCTCAATGTCTGACAACTTGTGGCCTAGTGGAGCCTACCTATGGGTATATGCATATATATATATATATATATATATGGACAGAAAGCTTTGATCGAGACCAACCAAAATCAAAACTGACTTGAGTCTTAAAAGTGACTCTATAGGCGGTAATCGATATAAGACGGCTAAATGGGCCTTGAATCCTCAACTCAATCAGGTGAAAACCTATGAGGCTAAATGGGCCTCGAATCCTCAACTCAATTGGGTGAAAACCTATGAATCAATGAAGCTGGGCCCATAGGGGCACAATCCGGTGATCCAAAATCCTTATGATGCATGCAAATGAGATACTTTAAAAATCCCAAACAGATACTAAATGCTTCAAAAACTTAAATCTAGGCTCTACAACCTTGGCTAACCCATAATAAATCATTTGTATACCATGTGTATACAATAATAACTCATATTCTGTTGTAGCCTATCTTAAGCTATTAGCTGCATGTTAGGCATGCTCAGCCACCATAACATGCTCATAAGGCCATTTGGGCCCCATACTCATGATTTAAAAACTGATCTAGCTCGAACTCGCTTGAACAGAGTCAAGACTAGCCTGAACTGGGCAAAACTATAAGCCGATAAAACCCTAACCCGAAGCTGGGTTTTACAGGGTTGTTCTAATCTCGTAGAATCATGGCATCTCTACGTCTTGAGCTTCCTCACACCCTTTGAGTGTTCCATAGAGTTATATATTAGTTTTATTTCCTTGTGGAGATCAATTTCTACAAGTCGGTTTCCATTGGCTAGTTTGTATTATTAATTTTTCGGGTCAATGATACTCGTTGCTGACAATTTTCTTATTATTTATGTAGGTCTTCTGTTCCTTTGTGTTGGGTTGGCATGGTGGAAGGATAGATTGTTGCTACACATACTTGTACTCAGTAAGCCATTATTATTTTTTCATAATCTTATTTATTTTTTATTCTGCCTTTATATATTTTATTTGATGTATCATGACGTATGGTCTTACCAGCTTTTGTAGCAGTAGATCCGACGTGTTATTAGCTCTCTTGATGTTTCAAACTGTGACACCCAAATCCGGCTCAATCCCGAACCGAATCGGAACATCACGGATCCTAATTAAGTTGGCTAACCCGAACTTAACCCGAGTGGATCCACTCTCGGCGTCTTAAGATGGAAGATACTAATCACTATGCATGGACGAATGCACAGAACCCAAACATGCTACTACATGGATGTCATGACAACTAGTTTACATACCAAAATAATTACGATAAAATCAATAAAAATTTATGAAATAAAATAGACAGAGTCTCCTCTAAAAGTGCAATTAAGGACCACCTTGTCAAATCAACCCGTATAAATATATAGATCTATATACAACCAAAATATTTAATTTGGTCACATCAAAATATTCTCTACATTTTGGGTCTCAACCCACCTGCAAATTTTCATTTCCACCTTTATCAGTAATATATATTTCAGATCATATTATCACTATCCATTTCTATTTACCAAAATCTTCATCATATTATCTTTTATATCAGACAATTTCATCATAAGAATTTCATTTTTATAATAACATAACAAACAACCAAAACAGCCAAAACAAACATTCCATTGGCGAGCTTGTGTGTACGTGTGAAAAGTAGATCACTGCTCCTCCGTCCCAGTTAGCGTATCCAGTATTTAATCTTTACCGACATATATATATATAATAAATATTAGTAATGAGTGTTACTGGTCCAAAAATATAACTACATAGCAGAATGGCAAATGAGAGATGACTCTTATTTTGAAGAAAACATTTATATACTTCTGGAGAACACTTTTAAGGGCATCTATTAACGAGCCACCAGGTAGCATACCTGATAGCATCCCGAACTAACTAGTTTGCCGTCTGTCTTGACATTTTTTCATTTTCCTAGTCCCTTGGAATTACCAGTATATCCTAAGTCCATCTCATTTCCTCCATAATTCTTATGGCCTTGAGCACGAAAGCTGAGTACTCTGAGGCCGCCGGCCTTAGTACCTTTTGAACCACAAGTCGTGACTTGCACTATACTAAATAATACTCATAAATGTAAAACATGTGACCTGAGTCAGGGTTTTATAGTCTAAATCGATCGGTTCAACTGCTATTTTCAGTACAGTCAATTTCAAAACACACGTACTAAGCCGAAGCCGGTCATGTGCTATGAACCATGAGAGTCATGTGCGCCCAAGTATATATGATGATAACGTCAGTAAGAAAGCAGTGAATGAGTTATCAGAATATATAACATTACGCCCAAATTTTTTTATTATTTTAGTATTAGATCGTATAATTAATTTTAGGCCGAATAACACATTAGGACATGTTACCGAGCAATTTGGGTGGGTTATTAGTTATAGAGCATGTCATTGTGACGTTTTGGTATGTGTTATATTTTTATGTGATTTTGTAACGACCTGGCCCAAAGTACAATATAATAGGCCTAAGTCATTTCTTTAAAATGGTTAACCCAAGTTAATGATCTATAGTTCATTCCCACTTATAAACAAGATCTTTGCCCGATAGGTATTAGATGTGGGACTAAGTTGAGGGATCTCACAATCCACCCACCTTAGGAAATTTTGTCCCTGAAATTCCTACACTTGGCCCGTTGCTAGCCCAAACCCATGACCTTCTTTGGCTCGTGACCAGCAGCCTAGCCAACGTCCCTAGTTCAGCCCACCATCTAACACGGAACTGGTTTGCTCTGATACCATTTGCAACAACCTAGCCCAAAGCGTAATGTAATGGGCTAAGTCATCTCTTCAAACGTGCCACACATATTCTTCTATATAAAGGAAGGTTCTGTTGTTAAATGAAACATCCTCTGGATAACTTGTGATTACATTTGGCTTTAGAGAAATTACATCCATATTAAGATCATGTGTTGTAGTTGTGGGTACCTCATCACAATTTCAGGTTCGTATAATTACTTGAAATGTTATATATTTCGATTTAGGAGTCTTGGTTGGCCTGAGTCCAAATTCGATCACCAAACGTCGAGCACAACCGGGGTCAAAGAATTGGTTCAGTCCAACACATGGCAGCACCCTTAAAAAATTTACTATGTGGGAGTCTTGGCCTACTTGAGTTCATATTCGACCACCATGCATTGAGCGCAACCGAGGTTAATGAATTGACTCAATTTGACATAGGGCACGACCCCCTAAAAGATTAAATACATGCTCCCATGCTGAAAGGGGTGATAGGGCGCATGCGGCACAAGATGGCTCATTATGCACTTGTGATACCGAAAGGGTGAGTCAATGGCAAATATCGGTAACTATAGGCCGAAGGCTAAGTATCGTGTGTGCGCATACATGGGATTGTAGCTGGATAGGCAGCCACCTTCCCAACATATTAAGAGCTCAGCATAGGCTCATAATCACTAAAATGATGTAATTAAGATGTTGTGGAATATATTAATTGTTTCTTGTAATTATATAACTTAGTGTTTTTATCACTAACGAGGAATTGCCTTCGCAGGTATGATCATGGAAGGATTGGTAGAATCGGGATAGCTGGAGGACTTTGTTATTGGACTATTATTTTTCTCGATTGGTTGCATGCCAGTGGGATTTTGGTTCAGTTCTATGAGGCTTAGATTATTCCGAGCATTTGTATATTAAATTTATTTTTATGGATTTATTTAAAATCTTGAAAATTAATAAAAAATTAATTCATGAGACATTTAGTTTCATATAGTAACACTTCGTGGCTCAGAATGGGCGGGTTGTTATAGATTTTTCCCCTATTTTTTGGATTTTTTTATTTATTATGAGTTAGTTATTATTTTTTACTCAAGTCAAGTTTTATTTACAATACCAGCAACAAACCATTTCTTCCTCCCCACGCGTCTCTTCTTCCCCCCAACCCTCGACGCTGCCCCTCTACTTGTCGCCTCTACCACCACCAACACCACCCCACAACTGATCGACGCTGCCGAGCCCCACTACGCTGTCGTCGTGCCTCCCCAAGCGCCCCAACCATCGCCCAGCTGCCACGATGTGAAGGAGCCACGCCATAGCTCCGCACTCCCGTCGTCAATTTCACCGCCGGCGACCATTCCCACAGCCATCCAGTCATCACCTCGATGTCGTCGACCCTCCCACGACCTTTCCCAACCAGAGTAGAGCCTAGCGCTGCCCATCTTGGCCGGATCTTGACACCCAACCACCGACCACCCTTGTTTTACCCTTTCCCAGCGAACCGCCAACCTCTGCCTCTGCCAACCTCATCGATGTCGTAGATGCATCGGGCTCATTGCGCTGGTACCAATAGTACCCCATTCCTCCACCATCTCACCGAGTTAGCCGCCGCCGACAACAGTTGCCAGAAAACTGCCAAAAAGCCACCGAAAAACTCCAAAAACTGTAAAAAAACTACTAAAAACTGCCGAAAAACCAGTTTCATTGGAATTTGCCAGATCTTCCACCGAGCTCATCCAGTAAAACCCGATTGATGAATTGTTGTGTTAGATATTTTTATTGTAAATAAAATATGAATCACCTGATTGAAGTGCATTAAAATGGACTCTAAAGAACTAATTAGGTAAACTAAGTAATTATCATAATATAATGCAACGTAGCATAGGAAAACTTATGTATAATTGATGTATGATTGGTGTGTATATGGTATAGGATGTTTAATGCATCATTCAGTTAGTGGGCGTTAGCTTTAAGTTTGATGTGTAGGCACGGAGTAGGAGCTCGCCGCTTAGGCACGAGGACACACTCGGAGCTTTTGCCAGGTCTATTTAGGACTCGTTCCCTGTTTTATGCTCTATTCTATTGTGCATTATTTTATTACTTGCAGGACGGGTTAAGTGGCATTTTATCGGATCCCACTTAACCCGAGGGTCATTTAATCATTTGATTTTTTGGATTGCTAACCCTCGAGGATGAGAAACCTTGAGTTTGATTTCAAAAATAAGATCCACCTCATTTGCCTTCAGGCATATTATATAAATCCCTTCCCAAACCTAGATATAGTTTTCAGTGAGACAAAAGATGGAAAAACTGACTCGGACGTACCATGAGTAGGTGCATGTGCTACTCAAAGTGGGCTCTGGATCAGTGAGTGGGCTAATCCAACCCCGAGGGACCTTGACAACTCCCATTTTAAGTTCCTCACACTCAGAGAAACGTAGAGGTTTATGGGTACTATTTAGTATAGCGCACGTCCGGATTTGTGGTCTAAATGGGTGTACAACCCGTGATTCGAGTCAAGGTTTTATAGTCTAAACTGGTCGGTTTGACTGTTATTTTCAGTCGGGTCAATTTCAAAACATGCGTACTGAGTCGAGGCCGGTCTTGTGTTATGAATCATGAGAGTCATGTTTGTCCAAGCATATGATGATAACGCCAGTAAAGACAACAACAAAATAAGTTATCAGAATATATGGGAGTATGGCAGATTTTTCTTAATTTATTTTAATTAAATCGTAGAATTATTTTTAGGTTGAATAACTTATTAAGACATGTTATGGGTAATTTGGGTGGGTTATTAGTTATAGAGCATGTCATTGATGTGTGTTATATTTTATGGATTTTTTTATTTACGAGTTAGTATTATTTTGAACTCGAGTCAAGTTTTAATTACGAGACAACCATTTGTTTTTCTAAACAACCATTCGTTTCCTTAGACGACCATTTGTTTTTCTAAACAACCATTTGTTTTCTTAAATGACCATTCGTTTTCTTAGACGACCATTCATTTTTCTCTGGCATCTATATATTTCACACTTCTATCATTCAGTCAGCATCATCCTTCTCACTCAACTTCTTCTTCTTTTCCTTCCTTTCCTCTTCCCCACAATCTTCACTCGAGCCAGCCACAACCTTGTCGCCATCACCGTGTGACTGACAATTAGGTACGAAGTATGAGCTCGTCGCCTAGGTGCGTGGACACGCTTGGAGCTTCTACTAGGTTCATTAGGACTGGCTTCTGGTTTTATTTCTATAGTCTATCATGTGTTGTTTTTACAGGTAAGTGGACGTGTCGAGTGGTGGATTTATTGTATCCCATTCTATATGGTGCATTTAGCCGATCGTATTTTCAGATTAACAACCCTTGAGGATGAGATCCCTCGAGCTTGTTTTTGAAAACAAGATCTACCACAAGATGCCTCTGGGCCTATATTATATAATTCCCTACCCAGGCCATATATATATATATATACACATATAGTTTTCACATTTTCAGTGAGATGTGTGGCAGAGGAAACCGATGACCATGTCTTGAGATAGGGTGTGCACTTGTCAAAGCGAGCTTTGGAACTGGTGAGCATCCACTCCATTCCCGAGGGATCCTGATAACTCCACTTTTGAGTTCCTCAAACCCAGAGAAGTGTGGAGGTTTACGGGTACTGTTGTGCAGTGCATGTCTAGACTTGTGGTGAAAAAGGGTATTGAAGGCGCATGTCAAGAGTACTCGACCCTTGTACTCAAGGCCGGGAGTAATATGGAGGACGTAGAGGGCTTAGATGAATGACAATGACTTTTATAGTTTGAATCGCCAAGGAAAGAGAATGTTATGGAAAGGGGACGTTGCCGCTTGAGGGCGACGACTCACATTACTGCCCTTGTGAGAGTTCTTGAGGAAGTATATGAGATTTATATTCAACAAGAGTGTGTCAGTTTGATATTAGTTATTTTCTGGACTAGTAACACTCGTTACTGACAGTTTTCTATTATATATGTAGGTGAGAATCTTGAGGACTAAGCGTTGTCAGGACTGCAGAGGAGTGGTAAAGCCGTTGCACACATGAACCTGCCTCACGTAATGAATGGAAATGATGATTTCTAAGCTATGTGAATGATGAGATTGTTTTAGATAATTCTATGACATGCTATGAATGTTTAACCTGTGGAACGAAACTAAAATGAAAGTGAAATAAAAATGTCATGTTTTAAAATAATATCAATATAAATATTTATTATTGCACTTATAATAAAGACTCGGTCCGTTTTGTTTTAAAATATTATTTATTTTCGAACTTGTTTTCATGATTATTCTATTTTGTGCACAATAGCATTTCATGGCATGCACATAGGGCCACGTTAGAACCCAAGCATCCCATCTACGCATTGTATACTTGCACTACCATTTAAGACACCGAGGGGAGATCCAGGTTGGCTTAACCGAACCAAGTAGTTTAGTGAACAGTTAGGTCGCCAGTGACATTTTTGGGTCAGTCATGTGTGAACCAGAATGGGGTGTTACAAAGGATACTAAAGGCAACTGCCTGAGAGTACTCGACTTTCGTACTCAAGGTCAAGAGAATCATGGAGGAAAGGAGAGGGCTTAGGATATACTTGTAGTCCCAGGGACCAGAAAAATGAGAAAATGCCAAGAGAGGCATCAGACCAGTCAGTTTGGAATGCTATTGGGTCGGCAGCCCGGTGGCTCCTCAGTAGATGCCCTTAGGAGCGTTCACAAGAAGTATATAAATGTAGTTATTTAAAATGAGAGTCAGCTCTCATTGCCAATTTGTTATGTAGTTATATTTTTGGACCAGTAACACTCGTTATTGATGTTTTTCTTTATATAAATATGTAGGTGATGATTAAATACTGGGTATACTGGCTTGGATGGAGAAGCAGTGACCTACCTTGCACATGCACACACATGCTCGTCGACAAAATGTTTGTTTTGACTGTTTTGATTGTTTTGTTATGTTAATTGTCAAAATGAAATTCTTATGATGATAATTTTTTGTATAAGGAAATGAATAGAATGAACAGATGGGTCGAGATCCAAAATGTAGAGAAGATTTTGATGTGACCAAATTAAATGTATATGTGAAAAATATAGTGCATTGAATGTATCATGATTTATTTATCTATATATGTTGATTTGACAGGGTGGCCCCTAATTGCACTTTTAGGGGATATTTTGTCTGTTTTATTTTTGAAATTTTTATCGATTTTATCGTAATTATTCTCTTTTGTAAAGTAGTTATCATGTCATCCATGTAGTAGCATATTAGGGTTCCGTGCATCTTCCACCTTGAAACGCCAAGAGTAGATCCACTCCAGGACCCGTGACAATCCGGTTTGGTTCGTAAAAGAGCCGGATTCGGGGTGTCACAGTAAACGTTCACGTTTCTCTGGGCGTGAGGAACTAAAAACGGGAGTTGTCATGATCCCTTGGGACTGGAACAACCCTATCACTAATTCAGAGCCCGCTTTGACTAGAACGCACCTGCTTATGGTATGTGTGAGTCGATTTTCCCATCTCTCGTCTCACTGGTTGGGAAGGGATTTATAAAATATACCTGAAGGCTAATTGTGGTGAATCTTATTTTCGAAATCAGACTCCCATCTTCGTGGATTATTAATCACAGAAGTAAAATACGTCTAAATAACCCATGTTATGGGGTCCGATAAACAACCACTTAACACGTCCTGCAATCTGGAAATTAAAACAACAATATATTATACCAATAAAAAGTGAGAAAAGTTTTAACGGACCTAGTAGAAGCTCCAATCATGTCCACATACATACATCAATCATACTCACATCAATTATACATCATTCCATAAAAGATTTCCTACAATACGTTGCATTAGATTACGATAATTACTTAGTTTACCTAATTAGTTCCTTAACATTCATTTTAATACAATTCAATCAAGCAAATTCATATTTTTATTACAATAAAAATATCTAACACATCAATTCATCAATCCTATCATGTTGTGCTAATAATTATCACCTTTAAAATTTTAAGTCAGAGTTAATTATACCTTGCATCGTCGGCAATCGACGACACCTAGGGTTTTGTCACGTGGCTCGAGACTCAAAATCGGTACTTGATGGCGTCCGAAGTTCGATCGGGTTCAACTAGATGAATTTGGCAAAAGATATGATGAATTCCAGTGAATCTGGTTTTTTAGCGGTTTTCGGAGGTGATCCAATTGTTTTCGGTGGCTTTCCGGAGGTTTTCCGATGACTTTTCTAGCGACGCAATTGAGGCTATGTGTCAGCGTTGGCTCGGCGAGCTCAACCCAATGGTGGTGGTGATGAGGACGGCAACAGCGGAGATGACTTCTAACGGTGGCGACGAGTCAATCGGGGTGGGTTGGCTTGTCCGCATCGTGGCGCACTGGGTATGGGGTAAATAGTCTCGAGTCGAAGGAGTGTGGTGTCAGCGGTATGGCAACGGCGTAGCAGGGCGGATGGAGGTGGAACAACATGGGACGGGTGGCACAAGGGTGTTGCTCCCGTGCGTCGTGGAGACCCGACTGCGTCCCGGGGCATTCGGGATGCATGGCAATGACAAGGCAAGGCTCGATAGCGTTGATAAGCGGTGGTGCAGCGGCTGGAGGAGGTGTCAACGGCAATGACAGGGTTTGGGGAGAAGAAAAGGTCAGGGTGCATTCAGTGGCAGTTGCATGAATAAAACTTGACTTGAACCTGCTAAAGTAAAAATAATAACTAACCCGTAAAAAATCCTTAAAAGATCCAAAAAATAGGGGAAAATCCTATAAAATATAATACACACTATAACATCACAATGACATATTTTATAACTAAATACCCACCCAAACTGCCTTACAACGCGTCCTAATATTTGGCCTAAAAATAATTCTACGGTCTAATCCTAAAATAAATAAAAAAATCCAGGCGTACTCTCATATATTCTGATAACTCATTCTCCTATTATGTTACTGACATTATCATCATATACTTGTATACACATAACCTTCGTAGTTCATAATATATGACCAGCCTCGGCTCAGTATACCTGTTCTGAAATTAAAACGATTAAAAATAATAGTCAAGCCGACTAATTCTAACTATAAAACCCTGACTCGGGTCATAGGTTTTACACAATGAGATATTCATATTTTAGTTCAGTATTTATTTTGATGTATTGACTCCCTTATTTTCATCTATTTATATCCCGACTACTATTGTATGTTGAGTATTTGCATGCCATGTCATTGCACGTAGTTTCTTATTAGATTATTGCATGCATTCATTCATCTTTTCTTGTTAAGTGTTTGATGCACATTTAGTATTGTCTTTCTTTATCGAGACGCTAAGAGGGTATTTTGGTTTGTTTCTCATTCGAGTTTTTTTATTAGTCGATTTAGACGTGATTCAACTTGATCATAATAGTTCTGATTTGGTTTTTAGGTAAACCGGATTCAAGATTTTACACCAACTTTTATCGATATAAGAGTAAATTATTATCATATCAACTATCATAAACTGAGTGTAGAACATTTTATTTATAATTCCATCGAGTCTTGAAATGAAAGGATTGTACAAATAATAATTTATTAATCCATTTTAAAGTGGAAACTCATAGAAATTGGGATAAAAATGGAGCTTTCTGTGAAAAAAAACTAAGGAGCTTTCATTAATAATAATAGATTGAGAAGTTTCACATAATATCGAAGTTAGAAATTATCTCATAAATGGCAGGACCACCCTTCGGTTCGATTTTTACAAAAAGTAAACTATCTGAACCAAATAAAAAAATGTAGAAAATAAATATGGCAGTGCCCGGAGACAGCCACCACCATCATGGCAAGAAAATTCTTGTGGTGGTCAGATCCAGCTATTTCAACAAGGTGGGCCAGATGTGGCTGTGGATATATTGGGCTACCTTGACTAATAAATCAATTTAATTTCAATATCGAAGCAACTCGAGGATTAAATAGTTGGACTCGAATTTGAAATAAAATAAATTAAATTTAAACAAAGTAAAATTTAACTTTACCAGCTTAATAAACAGCCATTTTATATCACTACTAAGAGTTTTATTGATTTATTAAATTAACGACTTAGAATATTGTACTTAGACGATAACTTTCTTAGACCAATCAAACATTAGGTTTGTCGATCGATCACTGTTTGCTTTAAACTCAATGAAATAATAGAAAATTATTTAATTAAACATACCTCTATTCCTTACTATAATTTCCATGAAATCAATGAAAACGTCCCAACACCATAATCTAAATCCTAGATGCTCAAGGTCACTAATCTGAACTCCTGGTTGGACATTCCCAGAAACACAGGCCTTTCAATCCTTTGGCAAGTTGGCAACAAATTAAGCTCACCACAGCCTATCAGTCGACCATAGGGCAATGTGGATGACATGCTCCGTTCGGTGTTGACACTCCTCTCCACAGCATCAAAAAAGCTCCAACAATTATGCCTCCCCATGCCTGCCGAAGAACCAATTAAGTGTGCAAGTTCCCCAATCCCTCTCTTTCCTAATTAGAAGTGCACTACAACAAAACGACCACCCAAAGCTCTGCTACAGATATTAGAGAAAGAGACAGGATCAAACTCCATCAAACTTGCCAGGGGGATTTTGTCCCCAGGAAGAGTGCAAGTCGACATCTCCATTGCCTCTCTTCCCCTTTTGCTGTGAACCTTTTTCTTTTGCACTTGGAAAAGCTCTTCTTATGATCTTAAAGTACCATCAATTCCCTTCTGCCTATCCTCATCTTAATATATACTTAGACTAGTGACATATGGTATGCTCTACATCACTCATTGGTTAATGCCTCTTCTCTTCATGATAATGCTTGCTTACATTATTTAATTTAGTAGGCTGTGTTACATCACATGAAATCAGGCTTGTTATTCGCCTTTTCTGATGTTTGACATGTTAGTTGAATGCTGTACGAGTGGTGGTAACTAACTAGATCATGTCAACTTAATGTGCAGTTCATTATTATTCTTTGATAAATTAATGTCAAATTTTTACTTATTAAAAAATGACCAATATGATCAGTGCATGACAAGTACGCCGAATATTTTTCCGCACTCAAGTTGGTCACCTTATGAAGTGTTGTGCAATTCCTAGATATGATATATAAAGTATTGAAGTCTTGTCTATTTTTTTAGCAAGTACTAAAGCAGACAAATATGTTTACTAGGATCTTGATAGGTCTATTTTCCAGGAACTTTATTTGCTTCTCTCAGATGTCTTAAAGATTATAATTATATTCTTCCAGTGCGGGCGCCGCAAATGTATAAAATTTGTCTAGCGTTCCGTTGAAACCGGAAGATGAAAAAGAAAATCAAGTTTGAAATGATCAAAGTTGAGTATAACATGTTGAACGTAAAAACTCATCTACAGCTAATTAATCCTTTATGTTAGTATAAGTTCGTCCATTTTATCATCATCGCAAAGACTGTAATTTGAATGCACTTTCGAAAAGCATCGTCGTTTATATATGTCAATATATTGAAGGTTGTATTATATGTTTTTTAAATGTGTTCTTGTCAAGGGAAAACAAACTTCTAAATGACCCACTAATCAAATACACCAGTTTATTTCTTCAAATATTAGGGGGGAGACTCGTGTTTCTTCTATAATGTCCAGCAACTTTTCCAACATTATTCTTTTTGTCCCAACTTCTGGGTAATCAGACCTCTTTCACTAGCTAGTTTCATAAATCCTTCACATACAAACTACGTACAAACTAAGAAATATATAAAGATGTCTCCCAAATATATGCTAGCTCTAACTTAATAAACCATAATCTTAACACGAATTGGCAATTGCTTTTTGATTCACCATCCAATGTCGACATCTTTTGATATGGTTAATACTATCATAACATTATTAAGATCCTACACACGTCGTCCCATGCTATATTACATCTCAACGGGTACCCACAAAGTTTAAACTGAAAATAACTTCACACATAGATAAACCCAAGACTGATGGACTCTGTAAAGAGGATTTCAATTTTTATCTCATAAGATAGATGGGTATATAATATGTTAGCGGGTGGCTTTGTGTTGCAAGTGGTAAAACTAGTTCACCACGCTTTAGAACAAAGACAACTCTTAGGACCCACCTCGATATGGTAATCTTAGGATGATACCACTTTGTGTCATGCAATCCAATTTTCATAAGAAAAAGAAAGCAGCCATATTGGCCGGCTATCCGTCATCACTCATAGACAAGCAGAGAAAAAATACTATTGATGAGATTCCTTTGAGCTCTCCATCCACTTTAATCACATATGAAAAGCCACCCACGAGAGAAGTAGTATTGTATATTTTGTGCAGGTTTTAATTTCTGCCAGGAACATCAAGTCTATGCTGTACTGCTTGTCCCCTCTGGGCAGCCATGGCTGGGGCAGCCCCCACTCCCCATGTTCCGTCGTATTGAAACAAGCATACGCTCTTGCCCTGATCTCCTTGTTGGGCTCTCGAGGAGAAAAAGTGGAGGGGAAGGGCCCTCTCCAAGTGAGGTTATTGGCCTCTTTGGTGAAGTGCGTCTGTGCTTTAACAAGTCTCCAAAGTGTGTGGCGGGCCAACCATGATGTACTTTGTTGTGTGACTTGCGTCTCATGATCGATGCTCAGATGCTTATCCTTATCTGAGCTGAGTTTCTGATCAAAAAGCTGCCGCGGCGCAGTTGGAACTATTTGTCATGGGAAAGTGGCGGATGAGGTTTAGTCTCTGAATATGTGGAGGATTAAACCTGATGCAAATTCAGGTGATCTGATCAGTGAAATGACCCAACAAATCTTCGTAGCCACGAGAATTCAGGTGGAGAAGTCAGAACAAATGTCAAATCCAAACATGCATTTAGTTGGATGGCTATTAGTTCTTTCTCTCTTTTTTATAATTTTTTTAAAACTTATTCACTGTTAATTACATTCAAGAGAAACGTTGATGCATGTGACGGGTTAATGCATGATCACTGTATTATAATAGTAGTACTAAGTTATTTGATGAATGATCAACTAAAACCAAAACATGGTTGGGTATTTTTGTCCTTATAAGGGATTTTTTCCTCCGAAAGCTTGTCGTTATAAGGGATGTTAGAGAAGAAGCGTTCTTTTAATTTAACTATAGCCGTTATAATTTATTTAAGCAATCAATTAACTACAGCATGATAGACCGTGTAAATGGCAATATATGTAGCTCGTCATGACTAGATGGGCCTAATATAAATATATTTAGTTCAACCGGAGTCAATAGAGTTTAATCGAATTTATAACATAACTTGTATTAGCCGACATTACGGAGGAGCATGGGGTATTGTAATGAGTACGTTATTTAAAAGAGGGCATGGTGTATATTTAATTCAACCGGGTTGACCGAGCTGTACTCGATTTCTCAATCAAAACAAGCTTTGTTAGTAACATAGCTCCCTGATTCGATTCAATCTCGTGGCTTGATAAGTTAAACTCCATAGATGACTCCATACTAACTAGTTTAGTAATTGATTCTCTAAGTCATTTCATAAATATTATCAAAACAAATAATTTTTATTTTAAATATAAATTTTAAGTATCAAAAGAGCAATATAACTCTTTTTATATATAATTAAAATTTTAGTATAAATGACTCTGACTTGATTTGGAGTCGATTTGGATTTGACTCAGATCTAGGACATGCTGAATTGAGTTCGAATTTCGAGTTCTTAAACTATGGTTATTAAACTCCGCCCAAGTGTAACATGATAGTTTTTAGTCACTCCAAGTTAAATATTTACTTTATGCACTCCCACTATCATAATGGATCTTTAAATATTAGATGTGGAATTAATTTGGAGAATCACAAAATCAACTCACTTTATAAAAATTTGTCAACAAAATTCATTTTCTTGGTCTATATATGGGCTTAACTCGTGTCTTTAATCTAGTCCAGTCTGCCATCGAGTGTGATTTTCTTTTTGTTAATAATATTTATAGTGCAAACTGATTGGCCTAAATTATTTCTTCAAAGTAGTTAATTTATTATAAGATCTATTAATACACCTTCTATATTAATTATTATATATATTAGATCAAAGCCCAAGAAGTATTGAATATTAATTCAATTTGAGAAGTCCGTACAATTAACTATAAAGCACAACAATATCATAAACCATTACTAATCGGCTAATTAGCTATTTAGATCGACATACTTTACTTGAAACAGCGTTAAACACGAAGCTAAAAGCTCAGATTTATCACTTTAATTTGTTCATAGTCCAATATAATTATAACTAAAAATATTGTTAAAAAATGAAGTTATTGAATACCCTATTGAGGGTTTAAGATGGAGAAAGTATCAAAGATGTATCGTAAAACTATGAGAAGATAAGATAGGCTCCAATAAGCAAACATGTAAGATTTCATAGTTTAGGAAACGATGATATTACATAGAGGATTAAATGGTCATATTCCATCATAATATTAAAAATATTAATGGAGAGTGATTATAGAGTTTGAGGATATTATTACAATCTTCTTTATTTTTAGCTTCAACTAATTCTAATTCTATTTGCCTAACCTCAACAAGTGAAAACTCTTAAATATTTTCACTAATGGTCCAATGGTTGGCATGAAAATAGTATAAATAAACAAAATTCATAGGAAATAAAAATTCAATAAAATGAAATTATATAAAAATTTAAAAGATTTCCCTCACATATTTGGATAGTAAGAAAATAAAATGATAATGAAATATTTCTTTCTCATGTGTGTCTTCCAAATGTTTCCCTCCAACTACTTTTATTTTTTACAAGAAATTATTACTTTGTAAAATTTTTACATAGAATTACTTTAACCGGATATAAATTTGTCTTTAACTAAATGTGTGAACAACCAAACACAAAGGAATTTTTATTTTCAAAATTTTACATTTCTTTCATATGATCTTACGACAATCAACAAAACCCTAGGTAGTGTTCTAAGGTCTTAAAACACTACAAACGATTTACATTCTAAACTATGTATGCGCCAATATTCTTGAATTATTAACTACGACCACTTCATATATATATATATATATATATATATATTAATAAAATAGGCTTTTTTTTAACACTTTCTTCCCTCTATGCCCCCTCCTCTCTCTTTCTAACACCGTCCATGTTGAATGATAAATCTAATTTAATATTTAACATTATTATGAGGAGGCCGTACCATAGTTTTAAATACCATACTAACCATCATATTGGATTTTTAGCTGGTAAGTAGTATGGTTTAACCGTATGGGAAAGGATTTAGGACATTATTCCGGTTTTAATAAAAGTTAATGTATATTTTTTCAAATAAGTCAATAATTTTATTGTTTATCTTTTCTATTTTATGACTTAAAATTTAAAATATTGTTTATAAGACATATTAAATTTATTTAATAATATTGAAGACATATTATCATTTTATCATAAATATTTTTTGTATATTTGTTATGATGTCATAAATATTTTATTTATTAAAGAAAATATATTATGTAGATGCAGTTAAAACTTAATAAGAAAAGCTATCTCAATCTACGAACTCCAGTGGAGTTGGTGGTTGAGGCCTAAGTAATTGACCTAGAAGGTACTACGTTCAATTCTTGGCCACAACGTCCTTGTTTTACCTTGAACCGGACTGGGGAAAAAAACTGGTTTTTCCCGGTGTTGGGGCGACTTCATAAAAATCAGGTTAAAATACCGGTTATCAGGTTAAAAATATCCTGTTGGCATGGAGGGGGTATAAACCGTGGAACCATATTGGACAGTTTTAAAAAGTGTAGGCCTGAAATAAGTAAACGAAGGTAAACTTTCTACTAAATACGAAATGGGTTGGCCTGTAACCATACTGGATTTGGCCGCTCCCTTTCAGTTTTAAAAATTATAGGCCTTGAATAAGTTAACAAAGGTATCTTTTTTTCCAAATAAGAAATGAAAGTATGGCAGGTCCCTTCCTATTTTAAAAACTATAGGCCTTAAACAAGTTCAGGAAGGTAGCCTTTCTACCAAATACAAAATCAAAGTACAAGGAGGCAAGCAGGGGTACAACTGTTAAACCATACTGATTTCGCGGTCCCGGTTTAAGACTATAGGCCTTAGATAAGTTCATCAAGGTAGCCTTCTACCAAATATAAAATCAGTAGGAGCAAGCAGATACTACAACTATAAAGGCCAGAGGTATATGTAATTTAGAAGTATTGTGTAACAACCCGGCCCAGAGTACAATATGATAACCTAAGTTATTTCTTCAGAATATTTAAATAAAATTAAATATTTATAAATATATCTCTATTAATATAGTTGAATTTAAATATAGGCCTACTTTGGGAGATAAAAGCAATTTGGATTGCCACAAAGTCCACAACTAGACAGAATGGTGTAGAAAGAATTATTATTAAATTAATCAATCTAGAGGAATAAAAGTAGCTGACCCGTTACAAAGAATGTGTCTACTTTTACATATTTTTTTGTTATAATCGAAAAAAAGTAACAATGATCATGCGCCAAATAACTCATCAACATAAACCTTGACTGATTGGAGGAATAGATTGTGCGTTACGACACAGGCCTGTCTCAACTAATATTTTGATATATGACAACGCCAACATTAATGGAGAGAAGCTCTTAATGTATTCCGTCGCATGTTTTATACTCGGAGGTGCCTACGATCAAGCGACCTGTTGGTTTTGCTTTTGTCAAAGTGAGCATCGTTGTTTTCTAAGCTTTGAGTGTCATATGCCCCGTAGGAGCTGTAAAAACTATCAAGTTTGAGTGAAATTCAAGACAGCTTAATTTTGTGTTCCCCGATCTTACATCCCAATTTGTAAGAAAAAGTCAATCACGGTTGGTTGTGTTGAGATATTCCCTCCCATGAGAAAGTGTTCAGCCACATTGAAAATCGTGAAAACATGAAGATAAACTAAGAGATACGACGAATTCGATGAGAATTTGTGGAATACGTGAAGAGATTCATTAGTGAGGATTCCAATGCTCAAGAAGTAGTGTTCGGAGTTAGCTCTTCATTTCCAAGTGGTATTCATACCTCTAGTTTATAAATATGTGATTAGAGGTATATGTTCAGTGTGCTTTCCCTTTGGGGAAGTTCCACGGAGTATTCTTTTAGGGGAGACTTGAAGGATTACAGATGTAGACAGGGTCACTATTGGTAGTGCATGTGGGAGAAGAAAGTGAAATTGTTTGTTGTGAGGTGAAGATATGACTTCGGGTTCTTCGACAAGATCAACAGTGGTTAATTTCTTTTCTTTCTCTACCTTTTGTGTGTGGATTGTAATTGGGAGTAGTGTTACTCTTTTGGGTGGAGTTTTCCACATTTAGGTAGAGTTTCTACTTTTATTAGGGTGAAGTTTTTCATACTTTGGTAGAATTTTCTACATTTATTGTGTGAAGTTTTTTCTTATATAACGAGGAGTGGTTTCACTCACAAGGGGAGAGTTTGGAAAAGTTTTTCATCATTTCAAGTTGAAGTGGGGTCATAATCCAGGGTGTGAGATTGATCCATTTTTCATTTCAGGTGTATGATATTTTTCTTAGTTTCTCAAAAATTATATCTTTCAGATCTTGTTATTGATTTGATTTAAGTTAGGAGAGTTTTCTCAAATTTTATTTCGATACTTGATTGTAAGAGATTTCTTAATCAAAGTTGATCGAGTAGGTTGGTTTTTTTTCTCTAAATTAGGAGGAAAGTTTCCATCCATTTTTATCTTGGGTGTCTCCTAATCATTTCATCGAGTAGAGGAAATATTTTCTGGCTTGTTTTCGCTGGAGTGTATATTTCCCAACAAGCGGTATCAGAGCTTTGGTTCATATTTTGGATCATGCTTTGGTTTGTGGAGCTGTGGTTTCATGACCTGTGGAGGTTCATGTTATGGTGGTCGATGAAGCGGTGACCTGCAACAAGCTGGCTGCAGCTAGCATCCGGCCGGCAGAGAGAAGCATAGCCGGGAACCCGGGGGGCTACGATGGCAGCCCATGCGCTCCTGCAGCCATGGAGGCTGAGGGCTGCGACTAGGCGGCCCAATCCCGCAGCCATCTGGGCTGTGACATGTGGCCCAATTTAGATCCGCAACTGGAGCCCGAGACAGCAGCAGCCAGCAAGGAGCTGCGGCGGGCGACCAGTCGAAGTCGCAGCGGTCAAGCGGTAGCTGTGTTCCAGTGTTTGCAACGACAAATGCATGGAGTGGCGGTCAGCGACTGAGAGCGAAGCCGGAGCCGGTAGCCAAGAGGTGGAACCGGCGGGCGGTAGCCGCAGCCACAACCGACAGTGAGAGGCTGGCAACCCACTGCCGGCGGGCCACTGCTGGTGGCAAACCTTGCGCTCGACCAGAGGCCAGAGAGGAGCCGTGATGGCGGCCCATTTGTTTCTGGATCTGGTGTTAGCAGTCAGTGACCAGCAGAGCCGGAGCTGCAGCCTGCAGCCATTGGCCAAGATCTGGGGCTGGTGGCTAAGAGAGGGGCCGTTGGCTGGCTGCCAAAAGCCTGAGGGGCGGCCAGCGGAGAAGCCCAGGGGCCACCTGGAAGCAGCCCAGTCCGCGACAGGCGGGTGGCCGGCAACCAGCGAGGCCGGGCGGCAGGGAGGCCGCTAGGCCGTGGTCGCGACCGGCGAAGGAGGTGGTGCATGCGCCTGTGGCCAGGGTGGCTGGAGGGCTGCGTTCAAGCGGACCAGCCCGCGATGGTGGCCAGGCGTAGCCACGACGGGCGGCTAGGCGATTTGCAAGCGCAACTGGGCGGTCGGAGATCCTGTTGCTACAGACCGACGTCCAGTGATCGGCCGGCCCTACGGCGGCCAAGGGGAGCCAGCGGCCAGTGGTCTGCTGCTGCAAATGGAACAGCGATCAAGCGGAGTCGCAACGGGCAGCCAAGCTAGGCCGCGATGGGCAGACATGCGGGTCCGAGACGGCAGCCCAGTTATGTTGCTGCTGCTGGCAGGCCAAAGTCGGCGGTGCTAAGGTGGCAAACCAACTAGTCTTAGTTGCTGTTGGTGGCCAAGGTGTTTGTGCTGCAGCCAGCGTGGCTGCGGCAACCGGAAACAACAGCCGGCAGGGCTGCGATGGTCGGAGGATGCGAGCAGTGCGTACCAGGTGCTTGTGCTGGTCGTGAAGCTCGGGTTCGAGTCGAACGTGTTTCTGATGAACGCGTTCCTCACAGCTTTGATCAGATATAGGAAGGTTTCCGATGCAGAGGTGTTCTTCTACAAATGCTCAGTGAGGGATATGATGTCACGGAATGCTGTGATTGCCAGGTATTTACAGTTTTCCTACTCCAAAGTTTGGAGCTTTTGGTGCAGGATGGTGTATGCAGGTGTGAGACCTGATCATTTCACTTTTGCTATTGTTCTCACTGGGATAGCTACCTCTTCTAGCTTGACAAATGGCCGGCAAGTGCATGTCTGCCTTGTCAATTGTGGCCTTCAGCAAGAGTGAGCTTCTCGATTGAAGAGGGAGGTTGCCGAGGGGAGATCTGCGAAGGAGTAGTTGAACAATGGCTTGTTGGGCATCACCACAGGGATGAAGCTCGTTGTCTTGATGTTGGCGACTCAGGTGATGGAGTCTCGTCTTGCTCTTGTCTTCTTTGATGGAGAGTGTTTGGTCGTGGGAGCGGTCGACCTCCTATGACATCCGGATTGACTTGCAGATGGTGAAGTTGATGGTCGCGTAGAGGACGTTGTGGATGATGCACTCAACGGGGGCGATGTCCTCCATGATCATGATCGAGACCTACTCGTATATGTTGTCGAGATGACCTTTAGGCTATGCTAGCATAAGTGTTTCTTTTATACGAGTATGGGAGATGTGCTAGAAGTCCTAATCAGAGGAGATAGATTACATTGCACATGAGTCGTTAGGGGAGATGCGTTAAAATATTTCCCTCCTTATGTGGTATGGTCGACAATGATGGTGCTCACCATATCGGTCTCCAACTCTTCCTTGATATGAAGGTTCCAGTTCAACAAGTCCGACATACTGGAGCAACGGACATGGCTACCAGTGACGGTGGTTTGGGACCTGGTGTGGAACAGACCTCGGAGCCCCTATCACTTCTTCTCTCACTGCGGTTGTAATGGGCTGTGTGAGTGTAAGTGCTTGCTTGGCACCCAGCTGACTAGGATGGCGAAGTGTAGCGATGCCGAATGCGGTGAGGGGGACAAGTTCAAGAGCTTGGGGCTAATCAAGTTGTTGGATCTTCCCATCTCCAAGCTGAATGTGAGTACGGGAGAGTGTGAGGAGCAATGTTTGATGAATTGTTCCTATGGTGTGTATTCCAACCTCAATTTTGGGTTTTCTCCCAGGTGGGTGCACTGTTCGAGTCAGAGGGTAGACAGTTGCTAATTGAGAAAATCCATAAAGGGAATTGTGTCGAAGAGGCATGACGAGTCACATTCAAGAAAGTGGTAAGGCCAATTGATGCTAATGAGGTGTAGCATTTTCAACCAGGTGGGTCAAAGACCCGTAATTGAGCTGACTTAAGTATGCTTGTGTGCGCCTTGGTTATCGATGGGTTGTGTTGTGATTGATGGAAACAAGGATGCACATGTGTGAAAATTTTTCCAAGGTGTTTCTCATGCTCGGGAAGGGGAGAATTGTTGAGATATTCCCTCCTATGAGAAAGCGTTCAGTCACATTGAAAGTCGTGAAAACATGAAGATAAACCAAGAGGTATGACGAATTCGATGAGAATTTGTGAAATACGTGAAGAGACTCATTACTGAGGATTTCAATGCTCAAGAAGTAGTGTTTGAAGTTGACTCTTCATTTCCAAACGATGTCGAATAATGTAAAAAAATATAATAACTTGATATCTTAGAAGTAAATTCTAATTCTAAAGATATACTTTAATCAATTGGGGAGATAAAATATAATATTTTTTTTGAATGTTCAAATCTCATATTTTTCATCCGATAGTGACTTTTAATTATCCTATTTCTTAATATTAGGCAAGATGTCGCGTCATGCACAACTTATACTAAATAAAATTTGATACCTATACAAAATAAATTTTGATTATATATATAAACTCTGATTAAATAATGAGATTAATTATAATAATTTAATATCTTAAATATAAGCTGAGATTGATTTTAAAGATATATCTTATTTAAATGAAAAAAGGAATTATAATTATTTTTTTTGTTCTATTTTTTCAAGATAATTAGACAAACTCTTATTAGTTGGAAGTTAGAAATTGAAATTAATTGAGTTCGACCCCGTGACATTCTCCCATAAAAGATATTTTTATTGTATTTTTTGAAGTTATGGCCAGTGAGATTCGAACCTGTGACTCTCAGTGAGATGTATTTTTATTGTATTTTAATTACCTGATTCTCTTAATTTTAAATTTAGTCCAGTATTGAGCTCCTTTTTATTAATTAATTAATTATATATATATATATATATATATATATATATATATGAGTAGATAACTTGTTGTTTCCGGTTACTTTTGATTCAGTTATTCTCAAGTTTGTGTGTTTTTTATTTATTTATGTTTCCCTTTATCCTTTTATCTTAATTACTATTTTTTCACTGAAATTATATGCCAAAAAATATATGCTTCAGTTTTACATTAACTATATATATATTATTAAATAAAATAGTTATACCTAAAAGAATTATTATATTCTTTATTTAAGAACACTATTAGTAAAGAAGTATTTATCGATTTTTAACTCGATCAATAGCCATTTTTAAGGAATAAGATGTAACAAATTCCATGTAGGTTGGGTCATTACCCTTAATATACGTATCAATCGATAAATGCTAACGAACTGTGGCCCCCAATGGATGAATAAGCTCTTCATATACCAGTTCTCTATAGGGACGGGTGTCAAATTGACCATGTTTGCTTTTGAGTTTGAGTCCACTACTAATAGCCCTGTGAGTTCAACTAAAGTCACCTTAGTTTCGTATATTTATGGAAACTTACAACATTGTAATTATTTTCATTTACTTTTGATCCAAGCCAACTCGAGTTCAAGTTGATACTCATGACTTCAAGTTAGTACAATTTTTATCATAGTTCAAAATTAAAATTATTGGGTTAATGTCCTCTACAGGGAGGGGTGTCAAATTGAGCTTGTTTATTTTCTGAGTTTTAGTTGAGTACTAATAGCCCTCTAAGTTTAACTCAAGTCACCTTAGTTTCCTATATTTATCGAAACTTACAACATTTTAATTATTTCCACTTACTTTTGATCCAAGCTCCTAAGATTCCAAGCCAATTCCAGTTCAAGTTGATATTCTTGAATTTAAGTTAGTACTTTTTTATCATAGTTCAAAATTAAAATTATTGGCTTAATCTCCTCTATAGGGAGGGGTGTCAAATTGAGCTTGTTTGCTTTCGAGTTCAAGTCGTGTACTAATAGCCCTCTAAGTGCAACTCAGGTCACCTTAGTTTCCTATATTTATCGAACCTTACAATATTTTAATTATTTCTATTTACTTTTGATCCAAGCTCCTAAGATTCGAAGCCAACTTGAATTCAAGTTGATACTCTTGAACTTAAGTTAGTGTGTTTTTTATCATAATTCAAAATTAAAAATATTGGGTTAATCTCATATTGGTCGTAGAAGATATTAGTATCTTGTATATAAATTATTGAAAAAATTTTATTCGTTGAGCTAGTTTTTTAATTAAAAAAACCCCTAACACTTGTTTCAATGCCCTCATTGCCCAACAAGAAATATTATAGGTAAAAAATCTGCTTTATTTTTACATTATAGTAATTAGTGTTATGTCTACTAAAATAGTTATGCCTTGTAATAATTAGTTATAGATCAAGTATCAACGACTAATTACACATCAAAACATTATTATATTGCTTATCTGAGCTATTATTCTATACTCACAAAATTTATTGCCAGCATTTGCGAAAAAGTGAATGGCCCATTAAAAATAATGTGATTGTTGTATAAAATGTTGAGCTTCACCTCAAATGTGGGCAAAGGTGGAGCTCATTCGATTAATCAATCACGAAAGAGTTATGAGCGTCCTTTGGTCAATTGTAATAAGTTACAAAATTATGAGACTTAAGGCAAATAATAAATTATCACAAAATTGCTATACGAATATTTGTCACGGTATTTCATGCAGACTACCGTGACAAGACCGTGACATATGATAAATTTGCAGCCGCGATAGAAGACTATTTTTCCGGTACTGTTGTGCTGAGACCTGCTTTCTTTCTTTTCTTTCTATTTTTTATCTACCCTTTTCAAACTATTGATTGAACATAACATAATGTGTACAAAATACACTTGAAAGAACGATCTAATTAAAATAACAAAAAATAGTTTCTAAATCCAGGATCCCAATCCTCCTCAACTTTCACTCAAAAAACAGAAACAACAAATGCACCCTATAGCTTTTTAATTTGTAAACCTTCTTGTACTCAAGCAGACGAAGACCCAATATGGTCATGATGAAAAGGAAGACTATTTTACGATTAATTTAGGAAACATGCATAGATAATTGATATATGAACCCTCCTTTTAATAGACACAGACTAAGAAAAAGAAATCCCTATATATTTAATGACCAAAGATAACTAGTCTTAATACTTTAACATAAATGTTGTCATATAATTCCAAAGCACCCCCATGGGCTCCATATAAGATAGTACGAACTTCAATGGAAAAGTGCACAATTATTTTAAATTAATTATATACAACCCAATGAACAAGAGCCAAACATTTGACATTATCATGCTGATATATATATTGACCAAAAAGACATGCATGATCTCAACTTATCCATAATTAAAACTGGCATAATCAGATTACATATATAATAACGATCAACATATCTTATTAGAAGATACTAAGCATTATGCACTGAGTTTAAGCATGCTTGCTTCAGTTTCTATTGGTAATGGAAGTTCAAAATGAGTAAACAGATAATTTGAAGTAGAAGCTCTATGGTGGGGATGACGCTCGGGCGGTGAGTGGAGGGGCCAATATACATTGGTGTTTGGAGGGAAGCTTTAGAAAAAATGGAGTTGGGTCAAGGAGACATGGTGATGTCTCAAAGATCTTGCCATACCTCTACTCCTACACCAACCATGGTTTGCTGGGCAAGGAGGAAGATGGAAATATGCATGTCAATCAAGCTCCGCCCTTGGGAAACATTGGCGTTCTTCCTCGAGTAAGAACCAAAAATGACGACAATGGTTAGGCTGGCGAAGTGGCCGACACCGGCAAGTAAAGTTTTCAGTGTGTGACCATTGATGCCTCCCTCACCCGTAGGTTAATTGTCATCGTCAAACTTTTATTCTTCCCCTCTCTTGCCATCTTTAACTATCATAGTTTCAAAACTCTTTTTGATTCTTAAGCCTCCTTAGTGAATTTTGTACAAATAACTCCGATAGACACCACCTGATCAGTCTACTCCAACAACACTACATTCTATCGAGTAGAGTCCGAATTTGAGTTTTTAAACTATTTGTTTAACCACCTTAAAATTTATCTCACAAATTTGGTTCTTTTTCCAGGCCAGGCGAGTTACTGAATGACCCAGGTTGGTAATTCATATAAATTAGAGCTTGGATGTCTGTTTTCATCAACTAGTAAAAAACTAATCAATAATCAAGATCAGTACGTTCAAGGAAAAATTGGGTGTGTCACCACTCATATATACTAGCTAAAGATTATAACCAGTTTCATGGGAGCATGTTAGGAAGTAATAACAAACGAATACATAAAGGAGAAAATGAAAATTTTACTGATCATAATGATTACCTTGACATTTATATGGATCCTTTAGTCACGTTAATTAGTGATGTATTACAAATCTCTTTAGGACAAATGATTTAGTTTTTGTCGGCTAATAATATATCATAAATGGTTTTAGGAGGGATTTTACAATATTTTATTATATATTATTATTATATTTTAGTGGCTTACTGATGTACAAATTATAGTATATCTTTGTGGGGAAATAACTAAAAGGGAAGAGTTTGATTGGTCAGAGATTGAACAAGAAACTAGAGCTTTTAAAGAGATAAAAAAGGGATGTATATATAAAAGTCCGTCCAATTACTCCATTTTCCACCGATTCCTCTAACTAAGAATGATTAAAGGAATAGCAATAAGGATATATGAACAAGGAGTGACCATTCGGCAAGGGTGCGGGCGCAAGCAACACAATGTTCCTTTGTAGGGGAAAAGAATGTGTATGATCACCATCAACCACTGCAATATTTCTTTCATCCCTCTCCTATTATATCCTTTCTCCCCTCATCTGTGTGTGCTGGCGAGCAAAAAGCAACAGTGTCGCCCTCAGTTTTCTCTGTTTCAAAAGAGCAAAAGTGCAAAAGTGCACCACATCAGCTTTCCTCCTCCTATAAGTACACACCACCTTCACACTCCCACTTAAGCAAATCCACCACAAGCATATCCACCCCAACGTCCCCTCTTAACACATAACAACCTCATATATGTCTATATATATACACACACATGTACACTTGCTAAGCTAAGCATGACCGAGCCATCGAAGGACATGACCAGCTCCGACGAGACCCCCAACCGGAGAACCACCAGCGTCGTGAAGCTCTTCGGCTTTCCAGTCACCGGGCAATTGCAAGAACCCGTCGACGACGGCTCGTCGTCGACCACGACCAGTACTCCTTTGGAGCTTAACCGGAAATTCGAGTGTCAATACTGCCGGAGGGACTTTTCCAACTCCCAGGCCCTCGGAGGCCATCAGAACGCCCACAAGAAGGAGAGGCAGAGGGCGAAGAGGCCGCAGTTCGGCGCTGCTCCGTCACGGCGGTTCACGCCGATGGCGCCGCTGCTGAGCCCCCACACGGCAAGGCCAGTGCAGTTCTGGGTCCCCGGAGGGGCCGGGAGTACTAGCCCGGCGCACTTTGGTCCTCCGGTGGAGATGTACGGCTCGCCGTCGAATAGGCCGTGGTTCTACGTCGGCTGTCCCGTGGTGCCTCCGGAGATGAGCGGCGTCACCATGCCGGCGTCGCCGAGAGGAGGGTATGGAGGGGAGGCCGGAGTTGATCTCCATTTGAGCCTCGCGCCATCTTCTTTGGAACATGAGAATCGGCCAAGTCCTTGATAAGAAACATTTTTATCCATGTTTGCACTGTCAAATAATCAATTTATGTAAGAATTAATAACTGAAGTTAACTGCGAACAATTTTTGAATTAATAAAAAGATTATATAATATCAAACAATACATATTAATGCAAGGTTGTTTGCAGTAACTTATGTTGTTATTCTGTCTTACATAGTATGATCGTGTTTAGTTGGATGTTGTTAAACTACTCCGTCGATTATAAAGTATGCGGGATTGGATGTGAAGTACAGATATTGCATGAGCGTCGTCATTTTGTATTAGGTAAATAAGCATCATGTTTTTCTCATTTGTGAATTATCTCATGTGATAAAGTTTTTTGTTTCTTATGGCGACTTTGCATTGAATATCTGTGATAAAATAACAATAAAATTAATAATTAATTACCCTCAATTACAATAATGATTTAGTCAATATACATAAAATTTTAAGCATATTATTTTTTTGTGTAATTAATCTTAGAGAAAATTAAGGAATTACAATATTAGAATTTGGAAAACCATTTCATCTATCTAAAATAATGATGGGTAGGCTAGTTATTTTGTAAATAATATGAAATAAATGATAAGGTGTCTCTATTAGTGTGTAGTTTTTATAGTTCTAGAGGTAAGTTTAGTGATGCATATTTCAATTTTTACTATGTTGGTGTAGAACGAATTCCCCAAGTCCCAACCCATTTCACACAAAAACAGAAGAATAATTGGGCAGCGAGAGGAAGACAAAGATGTAACCTTTACACGAGTGAAGCGCGCCCCTTTTCGCGGCTAATTACAAAATTCCCATAGCTACACTTGTCGGCTCAATAGTATGACATTTCTAAATTGGACAAATTGTGGCAGCGTGATGTTTCGACTTTCCAACGTGTGGTGTGCTTGCTACTTGCTGGGATCATTGGTATCAAATTATCAAACAAGTTAGGAAATAAGATGGTGAAGAAATTAGTCATTGAATTGTGACGGGGATATATAGTGATTTATAGTCATTGAATTGTGATGGAAGAATTAAAAGTTAAGAGGGGTATTATCCTGTTTGTAAAAAGGTTTCATTCACACTTAGCTTAATCTATATGTCGAGTAAAGTGAGAATTCTTAATTCATGAGTTGTAGAAAGGGACTAACTCACGCAAAACAGAGACTAAAACGTAGATTGGATTCAAAGCTGGGGGTAAAGATTACAAAGTAACTTATTATATTCTTATACGAAACCAAAGGCAATTAGTGACCTGAGATAGTATTAGTGAATTACGTTTATAGACTACCTTCTCTTTGAAAGGGATGAAGGATTAGTTTTTTATTGACTGTGTCTAATCAAGCAATTACTTACATATTTTAATTAACTACCCAAACCAAAAACTCAAAAGCCTCATGATATGTTTTAGAGTGGATATTAGGAACGCATGTATAGGAATGCACATTGGGACGAACAACCCAACATTCTTCTTGTTCGCACGTCAGGCTTGTAGGGACACCCAGAACTGTGAAGATAATTTCCAGCTCTCCACATCGGGCTAATATTGATTATGATCATATATATATATATATATATATATGATTGATACTTTTTATAGGCCTTAAATAAGTATCATTGGTGTTTCTTAATCTAAAGTTGCTCAGGAAACAACGGACTTTACAATTAACTTGTATAAAGATCACCTACCTTGGACGACTCATGGGGGAGCAACCCAATATGTAACACCCCAAATCCGGTTCACACTCGTGAACCGAACCGACATATTACCAGCCCCGATTAGGTCGGCTAACCCGAACCTAACTCATACGGATCCAATTTCGGCGTCTTAAGATGTAGATACGACTTGTCATGCATGGATAAATTCATAACACCCTAACATGATACTACATGGATGACATGCAACCAATTTTCACATCATTACAATTACGGTAAAAATCCTGAAATAAAACCGTCAGGGTCTCCCCTAAAAGTGCAATTATGGGCCCACCCTGTCAAAATAATATATATATATATATAAATATATACACATGCATCCATGATTTCATTCACACAAAATCTAACATATTATGAATTCATTCTGAAGCTTGGGTCTCAACCCACTACGCTTCTGCTGCTCAACTCTGATCATATTTTGCATTCTGTTATCGTGTCTTAGCATTTCATTCACATCATATCATCATGCTCAAACATTTAATCATGTCATTCACAATATAATAACATAATAATACAATATTAAACATTCAGAAATCTAACATGTGTGTGTACAAGACCTCATTGCTCCTCCGTCCAAGCTGGCTCCTCCAACTCGTGATTATTACCTACATATAGTATAAAAACACGTCAGTAACAAGTGTTACTGGTCCGGAAAATAAAATAACTATAACAAACTGGCTATGAGAGCAAACTCTCATATGAAAGAAAACAGCATATACTCCACGTGAACACTCTGAAGGGCACTACTGAGGAGCCACTGGGCTGCAGACCCGGTAGCATCCCGAACTTACTGCTGCTGGTACTATGCCGCTCTCGAGCACTTCTTTTTCAGTACTTCTCGTGAAACTTTATCCTAAGCCCTCTCCTTACCTCCATATTTCTCCTGGCCTTGAGCACGAAGGCCGAGTACTCTCAGGCAGTCGCCTTTAGTACCCTTTGAACCACAAGTCCGGACATGCGCTGTACTAAACAGTACCCGTAAACCTCCACGTTCTCCGGGTGTGAGGAACTCAAACGCGGAGTTATCAGGATCCCTCGGGAATGGAACAGTCCGCTGGCACTAATCCAGAGCCCGCTTTGACTGTCACGGCATCCTCTGCATGGTACGTGCAGTTGATTTCTCCATCTCTCGTCTCACGAAAACACGAAAACTATATATATATAGGCTTGGGTAGGGAGTTACATAATAGGCCCGAAGGCAACTTTTGGTGGTTCTTGTTTTCAAAATCAACCTCGAGGGATCTCATCCTCGAGGGGTTATTAATCCGGAAAATGTTCGATTAAATGGCCCGAGTTAAGTGGGATCCGATAAAACGCCACTTAACCCGTCCTGCAGATAATAAATCAAACATACAATAGAAAAGATTAAAACAGACGAGTCCTAAACGGACCTGGTAGAAGCTCCAAGCGTGTCATCGCGCCTAGGCGGCGAGCTCCTACTCCGTACCTACACATCAAAACTAAATACTAACGCCCGCTAACTAAATGATGCATCAACTTCGACATGACCATCACACCACAATACAAACATCAACCATAACAATCAACAATTATAAATGTAAAAATAATTCCAACTTATCCTATTAACACCTATTTCATTATATTTCCTACGTTACGTTGTACTCGATTATCATACTCAAATTTACTTTACTTCATTAGCTCATTTAACCTTCATACCCTGTTAATCACATCATGCACATGTTTACTTCATTCATAATCTTAACATTCATCATAATAATTAATCAACCCTAGCATGCTATGCTAACAATTATCATCAATTTTAAATAAATCAATCGGAGGTAATTATACCTCACATCATCGGCAATCGGCGACGGCTAGGGTTCCGTCGCGCGTCTCGGAGCTCAAATTTGGCGCTCATCGGCGTCCGAAGCTCGATCGGGCTCCACTGGGTGAGCCCCGCGGAAGATCCGGTGAATTCCGGCGAATCCCAGAAATTCCGATTTTCCGGCGGTTTTCCGGCAGCTGCTTGCGGTTTTTCGGCGACTTCCGGTGGTTTTCCGGCGACAATCGCCGGCGGCGTCTACTGGTCGGAAAGGGGTCGTGTTGGGTACCCTCGGAACCGGCTCGGCGACCCCGACTCATCTACGAGGTCGACGCAGCCAACAGAGGTGGTGGCTCGCCGGAAAACGGCTAAAACAGGGCCGGCGGCGATGGGTCGCTAGATCCGGCCGGCCAGGGCGGCGATGGCCTTCGCTCCGGTCGGGGAAGGCCGCTAGGGAGGGTCGAGGGTGTCGAGGCGACTACCCGATCATGGCGGCGACGGTCGTCGGCGGCGCGGGCGATGACAGAAGCGCGGCGCGGGCGTGGCGCTTGGCACGGCGATCCGGCGTCGCAGCGGCCCGATGGGGGCCGGACTTGGTCGGGGCAGCACGACGACGTCGTCGCGGGGCTAGGCGGCGACGATCGGCGGCGCGGGCGGCGGCGGCGACGCTGCACGGGGGCGGCGTAGGGGTTTGGGAAGAAGGAAGGTGCGGTGGCAAAGTCGTAAATATTACTTGACTCGTATCCGACTCGAGTCAAGTATATTAACTAAGTCGTATTAAATCCTAAAAAAATTCATAAAAATCGGGAAAAATCCCGTAAAATCAAACAAATACCAAACATCGTAATGATATGCTCTAGAACTATCAACCCACCCAAAATGCCCGTGACGCGTCCTAACGCGATAAACGGCTTAAAACTAATTCTACGATCCATTATATATCATAATAAAAACTGAACTGCATACTCTCATATATTCTGATAACTCATTCTTTTCTGCTGTGTTCATGACGTTATCATCATATACTTGGGTACACATGACCCTCATGGCTCATACACGAGACCGGCGTCGGCTTAGTACACGTGTTCTAAAATTGACTCGACTCGAAAATAACGGTCGAACCGACCGGTTCTGAATATAAAACCCTGACTCGAATCGTGGGTTTTATACAATACCTCATGCATCATTTGTTTGAATGACATTACAGTGCCATTAAGTTACAGGCCATTGTCCAACATGAGGGCTCTTTTTGGCTTTCATTGCCTATTTGCTTTCCATTCGTTGCCTAATTTAGGATTCTTTTCTTTTATTCAACATGCAGGTAACCCATTTGTTTACTTTATTTGTTGGACGACCTCAATTGAAAAAATTGACAAGGTTACATTCCAATTCATTGCTTTGATGAGACTCAGACTCCCATCCTTTTCCAATATTTATATCTTGAACATTGCTATACGTTCTTCCCCCCCCCCCCCCGCTCTTCAACTCGTCTATCTTTGGCAAGTTAGAAGCTGAACGCTGAACTGGGATGGGAATAGTGAATGTGTACAATATGAGTGGTAATTACTTGGTTTGTAGTCCTCAAAATGGATAGCTACTTTAAAACGTCCCAGGCCCAAAATAAATAACTCAGCAAAGTTAAATTTAACGTATACATTTTCCTATGTAGAATGGAAAAAATTAGTAACCACAAGCCCCTAGAGCAATTTTCTTATTTACGGTTCCTACAGTGCTGAAAATTGAGATAATGATGAAAGTAATTTTTTTTATTGGGACTTGAATTAGGAATAATGATGAAAATTACAATTATTTTATGGGGTTTACCTGAAGGGATGTTCCTTTTTTTAAGCAGGAGTCTTGATCGATTTAGGAGGTTTTATTATAAAAACTTTCATGAGTAAATTTCATTGTTATTGCCTGAAGTAGGTTTACCTCCTTTACCTTCTTCTCTCTCCATCTTAATTTCTTCTTAGCATATTACACCCGATTGATATACAAAAATTAATGTAGATCATATTTAGTTATTTATCTCTTTATAATATACAAAAATTAATAATCGGTTGTTTTAAAAATTAAACACCGAAGAAGGTGGCCAGAATGGGGGAAGAGGTGTCGTATGGTTGTCTTTAAAGGGAAATTCAATTCAATCAATAGTTGTCTAATTACAAGAAGTTAACCTTATTTATACAAAACATTACTCCACAACATGATTTAAAGTCCAACTCAACGAACCTATTAAGGTCATTAAACTACGATGTAGCAACTCATCCCCAACTAACTCTCATACTAAAATATATTGTTAGTGCACGGACACATAGGGAGGGCATTAGTTGGCCATGTTTGGAAAAGTGCACTGGTCGTGTATGGATAGAGTTTATTCTCTGGGTGTTTCCTATTTGTAGTGGAAAACATGCTAGTGTGGTTTATCCTAATGAGTGCTGTCCACTAGAGTATTATTGTGACTTCCCTCTTACATGTACTAGGATAGTTTTACTTGTTTGTCAACTAGTCTTTCATCCACATACAATTGATGATGGATCTAAAGCTTTAAGCATTACTCCAAATTTTATGGCTAAACTATATACATGAATGAATGTGTGCAACTAAAATAAAAAGAAGAAAAATTAAAATTCCAGAGATAATAATCATACTTTAAACCAAGTTATTCATCGCCGTATCTCTTGCATTAATTACATTCAATTTGGCTGAAATTGATGCATTGTCCTTCTTTTCCTTGAGTTTGGGACAAGTCTTTTTCATATGACCAACTTTCCAACATGAAAAATACATGTTTGAACTCTTGAGGCATTTCCCAGTGTGGCGCCTCTTGTAGTTCTGGTACACTAGGTTGGTCTTCTCACCTCGATTCTCATTCCTCTTCCTCTTAACATTGTTATTTTGTTTGTTGTTCTAACTGCCTTGACTGCCTCGATTCTCATTCCTCGAGTTCCCATTGTTTTGCTTGCTCTTATCCTTCTCTTTCTTGTAGATTGGTCCATATTGCTCGTTAAGGACCTCCCCAATAACACATACAACGGCCACTGCCTCGACGAGTGTTTTAGGTCTTTGACTTGCAACCTGATCTTTGAGTGCAAACCGGCGTGCCCAAATGAACTTGTTGGTTCGAGTCTTCTCTGTGGCAAACAACCCTTGGGCAAATCACTTTAATTGGATAAACTTCTGCTCGAACTCCCGAACAGTCAGATTACCTTGCTAAATGTTGGTGAACTCCCTTTCTTTTTCTCCCTGACTTGCTCTAAATAGTAGGTGATATTGAACACTTCCGTGAATTTAGCCCAAGTGATAGTCTTGAATTGACGACCATCAAAGTTAGATCCCCGAGCTGCCTCTCACCAGTAAGCTACTTCCTCTTCAAACATGCTAGAGGCAAGTCTCATCCAGTGATTTTCAGGTACTTCTATATCCATAAAGGTTTTTAGCATATTTGCCATGTTTTAGCCTTGTTGGGTTTTATAGTACCTTTGAAGTACTTAGCACCATTTTTTATGAAATTTTCCAAACTATAGACCCTTGGGTGAGCTGGGTGAGCTGGTGCTACATGTGGAATAACTACTACTGGCTCTTGAGGCACTTCTGGCACCTTGTACTCATGTGGAAGCTAAGGTCCCACCGGTTGTTGCTCTCTTTGATTCCCTTGAGTCAACAACAGTTGGATGGCTGCCTGTGTTGCCTTAAAGTTCTGGCCATACCTTTCACTACAACAGCCAAATTTTGAATGTCCTTTATCTAAGAACCATGTCATCATAGAGTGCAACAAGAGGGAAATGTCATTGTCACGTGAGGATCTCTTAGGGGTAATCAAATATTATTGTAGGGTGATGAATTAGTGAATCATCTATGTTATGTATCTTATGTCAAAAGAACCAAGTACAGTAGACAAGGATGCCAAGGGTACCTAACAACTGTGGAAGAAACTCAGCCAAAAACCAAGAAGCTTGACCTATCTTTAGTCAGGGTTGTCTCTGAATATTAATATGTATTTTTGGATGAGCTACCAAATGTACCTCTAATTAAGGACATGGAGTTCTACATTGACTTATTGCCATAGACTAATCCAATATCCAAGGCACCCTAGAGGATGGTACCTACCGTGTTGCAAGAGCTTAAGACCGTTTAGAACTAGTGTTTCTCTATGGGGAGCACTGATATTATTTGTTAAGAAGAAAGATGTCTCACTCACACTATACATTGATTATCGGTTTTTGAATCAAGTCACAATCAAGAGCAATTATCCATTACTAAGGACTGATGTCTTATTTGACCAACTAAAATTAGTTGGTGTATTCTTCAAGACTAATCTAAGGTCGGGATATCATCAATTTAGGATCAAGGAGGAGGACATCATGAAGAGTGTATTTAAAATAATATATGAACACTATAAGTTTTTGGTTATGCCTTTTGGTCTGACTAATGCTCCAATAGCATTCATGGACCTCATGAATCAATTATTCAATGAGTATCTTGATGACTTTTTCATTGTCTTTGTGGATTTTATTCTTACCTACTTTGATAATGAACAAATTCATGAAGAACATCTCAAACTAACACTTGAAGTGTTGAGGAAGGATAATCTTTATACAAAATTCAGCAAATGTGATTTTTAGATGGAAAGAATTTTATTCCTAAGTCACATTATTTCCAAGGATAGTGTATTAGTTGATCCCTCTAAAGTGATAACAATTATGGAGTGAAAACAACCAACGAATTGAAAATACATGAGAAGAACCCTATTCAAGATTTAGAATTGGGAGCGATAGTTTTTGCACTTATATGGAGTTAAGTTTGAGGTATTCACTGACCATAAAAGCCTCAAGCACATCTTCACGCAACAAGACCTGAACCTAAGGCAAAGGAGATGATTAGAGTTATTAAAGAATATGATTTCACCATAGCCTATCATCCAAGTAAGGCTAGCGTAGTCGCCGATGAACTTAGCAGAAATTCGTGGAGACAGCTCTCAACATTATGGCTAATTAATGGAAAATGATGGAGGATATCATAGACGTAAACCCAATATGAAAGCTGAATTCACTAATAGCAAACTTGACTATTTTCAATGACTTATTTGACATGATCAAAGTGGCTCAAGGTACAGATGAGGAGTGAAGAAAAGAGAACGTAGAGCCATTAGATTTGATGGTTGATTATATATACCAAACAATGAGAAGCTAATGAATGAAATCTTACAAGAAACACATCACTCTAAATACGCCATTCATCAATGAATTACCAAAATGTATCAAGACATAAAGAGGATGCATTTGTAGCTAGATATGAAGAAGGATGTTGCTACCTTTGCCTTTAAGTATTTAACTTGTCAACAAGTGAAGTTGAGCATCAAAGACTAGGAGGATGACTTTAGCCACTTGAAGTACGTAGATGGAAATGAGAGAGAGCTTCACATATGATTTTGTTACCTAAGACGAAGAAGAAACATTATGTTACATGGGTGGTAGTGGATCAACTTGCCAAATCTACTCAATTTATTCTTGTCTGAATGGCCACAAACATATACCAATTGGTCAAGCTCTTTATGGACAACATACAGAGATTACACTGTATACATATTAGATAGGGATGGTACTTTTATGGTCAGGGTATGGAAAGAATTCTATTAAGCTATGGGAAGACTTTAAGATTCAGTACAACTTTTCATCCATAAACTGACAATCGATCAGAAAGGACTATTCAAATTCTATAGGACTTGGTTAGATCTTATGTTACATATTGACAAAGTAATGGGGAGGATCACATACCCTTAGTGAAATTTACTTACAACAATAGCTATCAGTCGACTATAGGCATGACACCATTTGAAGTAATGCATGAGAGACCATATTGTTCACCATCATATTATTGGATAACAAAGATTTAGTGTTTAACTAATCAAGAAGAGGATGAAGCAAACTCAAGATAAACAGTATCATATGCAGACTTAGGAAGGAGGCCAATAGAGTTCTAAGTTGGGGAACCAGTTTTCCTCAAGGTATCACCCTCTAGAGGAGTGATGTGATTTGGCAAGTCTAGCAAGTTAAGTCCAAGATATGTGAGAGCTTTTGAGATATGGGGGAAGTCACTTATTCGTTAGCTCTACTACCTACTTTAACTTCAGCTCATGATGTGTTTCATGTGTTAATGCATCTTACAAAATAGGCTACAAAGATCTAAAAATTTAGGAAGACGTGTCAAACCCCATTTTCAGGTTAGGGTTTTATCCAATTTAAGTTTTGCCCTATTAGGATCAGTATCAAGTCGGTTCAAGTAAACTCGAGCCAAAACAATTTTAAGAATAAAAGTATGAGGCCGAGATGGCCATATGAGCATGTTATGAAGACTAGTATACCTGACATGCATATGATAGTTCCAATTATGATATAGTAAAGCATGAGTTATCAGTGTATACATGATGTATACATATGATTTTTACGAGTAAGCCAGGATTTTAGGCCTAGATCTAGGCTGTTGTAGCATTGAGTATCCACTTGGGATTTTCAGGATATCTCATTGCATGCATCATAGGTATTTTAGATCATTGGATTGTGCCCTGTGGGCCCAGCTTGATTGCGTTCAGGGTTTCCAGGCCCATTTACCCATCTTGCCTCTATTCCTACCTATAGAGACAATTTTATGACTCAATTTAGTTTCAACTTTGGACGGTGTAATGACTTGCCATTTTTTCACAATACTTTGGACCCAGCTGGCTAGGAGTTACTCGAAATTAAACCAAACCAACCCTGTAACGACCAAATTAAACCAAACCAACCCTGTAACGACTAAATTAAACCAAACCAACCCTGTAATGACCAACCTTAACCGGTCCAGGAGTTACTCAAACAAAACTTTGCATGCAAGAATCCAAATGGAAACAAATAAGATGAGGGATGACATACTCACATAGTATTGGGGAGGTCGTCTGGGACGGAGATGATGCCTGAAATACTCCCTCCTCCTGTATATATATACACTTCAACCATTCCCTTCATTAAATTCTCATACTCCATCATCCATTGGTATTTCCTAGGTTCAACGAGCTCCTTCATTAAATTCTCGCACCCCATCATCCATTCATGAATAGGTATTTTCTAGGTGACCTTAAGTCAAACCATGACCGGTCGACTTGATAATCAACCATATCGGTTCATCTATATTTATTTCATAATATTTAGGTTCGAGTCTTGTAATAAAAATCATGGTTTTTACAGACGGTCTGGATCCGAGCTTTCGGTCCAAATGTATATTGCATATACCCATAGGTGGGTCCTACTAGACCACGAGTTGTTGGATATTCAGATCATGCCATGTGGCAAGATTTGAGCCATCCACGTCAACCCTAGCATTCTCCCTTTTATTTTCAGTGACTTTCCCACATTTTCAGAACTTTACACCCATAGCATCACCGCTACTTTGGCTTGCCGCCGGCGAGTCTCTGCCACACCCCGGCCACTAGACCAGCACCCCTATGACCGCCTCATGGTTGGCTTTCCATTCATACCACTTACGACCACCGGCGCTGCCACAATAGCCACCGGTGAGGGAGTTTTGCGCTGGTCTCCGCCACCCTCGTGCCACCATTTAGGCCATTTTTTGGCGCCAATGAGCCACCACCAACCAATCTAATCCACACATCTTCATCTTACCGAGATCTCCATTTTCAGACCACCCAGACCACCGCCACCGCCACGATTGTTGTAGGTGACGCCTCCTCACCCGTGGCTATTCCGCCTCTTTCCCGGCCATTTTTCACCCCAGCCATGCCCATGTTAGTGTTTGTGTCGTCCGCGTCCGCATCCACATCTGTCTACCCGATCTTGTTCACTAGCCCGCCAAGGGTATTTGCTCATGTTTAATCGTGCATTTATATAGTATAATTATATTATTATTTATTAGATAAGAGTATTATTTATATTCATGTATTATTTACCTAATTATCTATGTGTGAATTTATTTGTTTATTTATTAATATTATATCTCAATTTGCGTGTCAGATGTTTAGTTGTAGCCTTGTTAGCAGGATGTATTGATGATATTAGCACACACCACGAGCATGCATCATATACAGATGTTAGTATTTTACTTAGTAGTGGGTAGCAACGTAGGTTTTGGAGTTCGAGCTCGTTGTAGATGTGTAGATATGCTTGGAGATTGGTCCACAGGTCCGTAAGACTCTCCCTCTTTGCTTAACTCCCTGCATATTGAGTTTAATAGTGTTGTAAACATAAGACAACATCAGTGGCATTTTATCGGATCACTCCGATGTCAGACTGATGTTTTCTACACATGTTTAATAAAACAACAAGGATGAGATCACTTGTTGGTTTTCAAACTTAAGCTCGAGAAATTTATGATATAAGTGTCTTACCTAAACCTATTATATAAGTACGCACATTTTTATGAATTTCACAAATAAGAGAAAGAGTGGTACGGAGATATGTATAGACCACACTAGTACTCCTTTAAACCTTGAGGTAGTGCGGTGTATGAGGGTACTGTGCAACGCAGCACATTTCTGGAATTTGTGGCTTTAACTTAACTATTCCTTTTGCCACTTGAGTACCGTGGTAGGTGAAATATGGAACATGTGAGGGCGTAAACATTGTATGGATGAATATGAGTATAAGCCGTGCATGCGAACCGGCACTTACTTAAGTATGTTTGCTTGCCTCCCAGTGTGAGGCAATCTTAAAGTTTCATAAGTTTTCATGGGTAATGGAATACCCATTTGCCAATTTGTATTAGTTATTTTTTAGACCAGTAACATTTGTTATTGACTCTTTTCATATTATATATATACGTCTTGCAAATCCATAGTTTTCTTCAATGGAAGGACAGATAAATGCTATACACACTTGAGCTCAGCATAGTTATTTACTTTCTTACTTTTATTTATATTCTATGTGTTTTGACACGTATTTAATAGTGGGTCTTTCATTCTCATGACACCAAGAAGGTTTTTCGATCTATTGTATCGATTGAGTCTTACTGACCAACAGCTCTAAATATGACTCGACTTGATCATGACGTTTCTGATTCGGTTCTTAGGTGAACTAAAATTGGGGTGTTACAACATGTCTTATGTTGGGAAGCCTCTAAACATTCTAAACACCAAGGTGAAAGTGCTAAGAACTAAAACCATTCCAATTGCGAAGGTTCTTCAAAGGAATTACGCTTTAGAAGAAACCATAAGAGAGTTTTAATTAGATATGAAAATTAAGTATCTAGAATGTAATAATTGATATTTTTATCATTATTACTTTCTTTACTTGAGAAGTGAACATCAGTAATATACTCTCTTTTTTCAACCCATAAATTTTTCTTTGTATTTTTTGTCAAAATTAATGCAGGATACATAGAAATATTTAGTTTACGTGGTTGATTTTATTGAGTATGAGCATGTTATTCCATTTCCCAACATTCTTTTATATTAAGAGATAATTATTCAAATTTCAAGGAATAGTTAATCGAACAAAGATTTAAGTTTAAGCGACAAGGTTGACATAATCACATGTGAACTAAGTCTGTATCATCAATAGGATGTGCATTGTATAAATCAATTCTTTAGGAGGCTAAATACTTATTTTGTCCGTTTAGAACAATTTAAATGAAGTCAATTATGTTCAGGTAACCACAGACCTATTTGGCTCAAGATTTGAATTCGATTATTGGTCATGGACATGTTTTGTCCAAGTCTACCCACTTAGGATCCACGTAGGAGTTGGGAAGTTGAATAGACATCTAGGATTAGTTGGAGTGTAAAACTCATGATTTGAGTTAGGGAATACCGACAATCATATGTGCCAATCGAAGCCGAGGATACCAACAACCATAGTGCCAGTCGAAGCCGAAAGTACCGACAACCGTGCTATGCAAGTTGGCACGCACCAGTCGAAGCCGGAAATAATGTCAACTATATGTGCCATTCGAAGCTGGAAATACCGACAACCAAATGTGCCAGTCAAAGCTGGAAATACCAACAACCGTATGTTCCAGTTGAAGCCAGAAATATCGACAATCGTGCTACGTGAGTGGGTATGGAGGCAAGAAAAGGACGGACAAATAGTGACGTCTCTTGTATACACACATGTTAGACGATAGAATGTTAATGTTTTATTTATGTTGTCATTATATTAAAAATGTTTTTTATATATCAAAAAAATTTGCAATGTTTTTCATCACTTTGTTTCCTCAATCTAGAAGGAAATGGTACCTTTTTTTGACCTCTTCTATATGTACCTCATCTTTCTCTTTCCCTTTTCTTCTGAGTAAGCTAAACAATGTATTGGGTTCATGTTCGTTGTTTGGCTTTTCATTTTTGTCCTTGACTTCATTAGGCTATTTACAGCTTTGCAATGCTCTTGACCATCTTTCCTTGGTTGTTCTGGTTGGCTTGGAAGTACACCCTTGGGTCACTCACTTGATTCCTTGTTTAATTGCACCATTACTGGTTGCATAAACTGTTGTTGTTGTTGTTGTTTGTTGATTCTGCATGAATTATTGCATGGTTTGTTGCATAAAATTGAACATTTGGATCAAATCCAGTTGTTGTAGTTGAAAAGAAAGTGGAGTTCGAGAATGTCATGATGGTGGTGGTGGATTATTGGGGATAGCAGCCGATTGTGGATAGTTATTCCATGAAAAGTTGGGGGCCAACCCGCATTGTAAGTATTGGAATAGGGATTGTTATTCCTATTAAAGTTGCCTACGTAGTTAACTTGATCTGTTACACATTGACCTGTAGAATGTCCTTGTCCACACCATTCACACCTTGGCTCCACAGCCTTACCATGTCCCTGCATATTAATATTTTGAACTTGATTAGCTAAAGCACTAACCTAAGCAGATAAAGCAATAAGTGCATCTAATTCTAAAACTCTGGTAATCCTCCTTGGATTCCTTTCTTATGTTGTATGGTGGTTGCTAGGAACCATTAATTCTAGCAATTGAAAAGCTTCATGTGGGTTCTTCCTAAGAAACAATCCATTGGCCATCGCATTAACTATGTTCTTTGTTTACCCCAACAACCTGTTATTGAAAGTTTGCAATTGCATTTATCTTTATACACCATGGTTGGGACACTTTTCCACAATTCTTTAAATCTTTCCCATACCTCAAAGAGAGACTCACCATCAACTGCAAAAAGAAAAAAATTTGTTACGTAATCTAACAGTTTTAGGAGGAGGAAAATATTTTAACAAAAAATTTTCAGACAATTCATCCCAAGTAGTAATTGAATCTAATGATGACAACCACTCTTTCGCACTTCCTATTAATGAGAATGGAAATAAGTGAAGGCGGAGTGCATCATCAGAGACACCAGGTTGCTTATACATATTGTAAACTGATAAGAAATCAATGATATGCCTATTAGGATTTTCAATAGGTGGTCCACAAAATTATCCTATAGTTTGTAACATGTTAAATAAAACTGGTTTAAGCTGAAAGTGGGTCACATCCACCGGTGGTGCAATAATTGTAAAACCCATGATTCGAGTCAGGGTTTTATATTCAGAACCGGTTGGTTCGACCGTTATTTTCGAGTCGAGTCAGTTTCAGAACACGTGTACTGAGCTGACGCCGGTCTCGTGTATGAGCCATGAGGGTGTCATGAACACAGCAGAAAAGAATGAGTTATCAGAATATATGAGAGTATGCAGTTCTTTTTTTAATATGATATATAATGGATCGTAGAATTAGTTTTAGGCCGTTACCCGCTTTAGGACGCGTTACGGGCATTTTGGGTGGGTTGATAGTTCTAGAGCATATCATTAAGATTTTTTGGTGTTGTTTGATTTTATGGGATTTTTCCCATATTTTTTGGAATTTTTTTACGAATTAAATATTATTTTTGACTCGAGTCGGAGACGAGTCAAGTAATATTTACGACTTTGCCACCACACACCCCCGCGCCCTTCTTTTCTTCCCCAAACCCTTGCCCGACGCCGCCCTTGTGCGTGTCACCGCCGCCTCTGCCGGCGCCGCCCAGCCGCCGATAGTCGCCGCCTAGCCCCGCGACGACGTTGTCGTGCTGCCCCGACCAGGTCCGGCCCCCATCGGACCACCGCGACGCGAGGAAGCCACGCCGCGACGCCGCGCCCAAGTTGCGCTTCCATCGCCGATTCTGCCACCAGCGACCAGCGCCGCCACGATCGGTCAGTCGCCTCAGCACCCTTAGCCTTCTAGCGACCTTCCCCGACCAGAATGGAGGCCATCGCCGCCGTGGCCGGCCGGATCTAGCCACCATCACCGCCGACTCTGTTTTATGCATTTTCTGGTGAGCCACCACCTCCATTGGCCACGTCAACCTTGTAGATGAGTCAGGCTCGCCAAGCCGGTTCCGAGGGTACCCAACACGACCACTTTCCGGCCAATAGGCGCCGCTCGCCGGAAAACCGCCAGCAGCGGCCGAAAAACCGGAATTTCTGGAATTCACTAGAATTCAGCGGATCTTCCGCGGGGCTCACCTAGTCGAGCCCGATCGAGCTTCGGACACCAATGAGCGCCAAATTTGAGTTTCGAGACACGCGACGGAACCCTAACCGTCGCCGATTGTCGACAATGTGAGGTATAATTACCTCCGATTGATTTATTTAAAATTGATGATAATTGTTAGCATAGCATGCTAGGGTTGATTAATTATTATGATGAATGTTAAGATTATGAATGAAGTAAACACGTGCATGATGTGATTAACAGGGAATGAAGGTTAAATGAGCTAATGAAGTAAAGTAAATTTGAGTATGATAATCGAGTACAACGTAACTTAGGAAATATAATAAAATAGGTGTTAATAGGATAAGTTGGAATTATTTTTACATTTGTAATTGTTGATTGTTATGGTTGATGTTTGTATTGTGGTGTGATGGTCATGTCGGATTTGATGCATCATTTAGTTAGCGGGCGTTAGTATTTAGTTCTGATATGTAGGTACGGAGTAGGAGCTCGCCGCCTAGGCGCGATGACACGCTTGGAGCTTCTACCAGGTCTATTAGGACTTCTCTCTGATTTTTATGATATTTTCTATTGTATGTTTGATTTATTGACAGCATGACGGGTTAAGTGGCGTTTTATCGGATCCCACTTAACTCGGGCCATTTAACCAAACATTTTCCAGATTAATAACCCCTCAAGGATGAGATCCCTCAAGGTTGATTTCGAAAACAAGATCCACCAAAAGTTGCCTTCGGGCCTATTATATAACTCCCTACCCAAGCCTATATGTATATAGTTTTCGTGTTTATGTGAGACGAGAGATGGAGAAATCGACTGCACGTACCATGCAGAGGATGCTGTGATAGTCAAAGCGGGATCCTGACAACTCCGCGTTTGAGTTCCTCACACCCAGAGAACGTGGAGGTTTACGGGTATTGTTTAGTACAGCGCATGTCTGGACTTGTGGTTCAAAGGGTACTAAAGGCGACTGCCTGTGAGTACTCGGCCTTCATGCTCAAGGCCAGGAGAAATATGGAGGTAAGGAGAGGGCTTAGGATAAAGTTTTACGAGAAGTACTGAAAAAGAAGTGCCGAGAGCGGCACAGTACCAGCAGCAAATCAGTAAGTTCGGGATGCTACCGGGTCTGCAGCCCAGTGGCTCCTCAATAGTGCCCTTCAGAGTGTTCATGTGGAGTATATGTTGTTTTCTTTCATATGAGAGTTTACTCTCATAGCCAGTTTGTTATAGTTATTTTCTTTTCAGACCAGTAACACTTGTTACTGACGTTTTTCGTATATATATGTAGGTGATAAGCACGAGATGCATGTGCCGGCTAGGACAGAGGAGTAATAAGGTCTTCTGCACACACACATTGGGTGATTGAATGTTTAATGTTTTGTTTATGATGTTATTTTATAAACATGCTATGATTAAATATTTGATGCATGACAATGACATGAAATGAAATGATCAGAGTAGCGCAGCAAAAGTGTGATGGGTTAGGACCCAAAGTTTAGAGAATGATGAATATAGTAGATTAGAAGTCTGTGTGAATGCTATTGTTGCTATGCGTATATATGTTTGAATATATGATTTTGACAGGGTGGCCCCTAATTGCATTTTTAGGGGAAATTATGTCCCTTTCGTTTTAGAATTTTTACTAATTTTGATTGTAATTGTGTTGGTGTGAAAATTGGTTGCATGTCATCCATGTAGTATCCTGTTAGGGTTTTACGCATTCATACATACATATTAGCAAGTTGGATCTTCATCTTAAGACGCTGAGATTGGATCCGCACGAGTTAGGTTCAGGTAGCCGACCTAACCGCGGCCTGTAACATGCCAGTTTGGTTCACGAGTGTGAACCGGATTTGGGGTGTTACAATAATACTAGGTTGTAACCCTCTTGCAAGAGGTACAACCCAGTCTTGAATTGCCCTATTGCATCATTGGCTACTACTAAAATTAGTGGAAGTGGAGGCATTTATTGTTGTTGTGGGTCCATGGCTTCTTCTTCTATTACTTTTTGTACTCTTCTTCCAATGGCATGTAAGTTTTCCAAAGTCCTTTCAATCTCTGGATCACAAGAAAACAAGGGTGACCGCACTAATCGATGCATAAACAAATGATAATAAGGAAGAAGACAATGATATAGTAAATCTAAAAAGAAAAGAAAAAGGCTCAAAATTCTAATCCTAAATTAACTAAGAAAATTCAATCTCCCTGGCAATGGCACCATAAACTTGTTTGATTAATTTCAATGGCGTGCAAGTATACACGGTCGAAACAAGTAATATAATGATAAATTTAACTATTGTCCCACAGAGAGATGAATTTCCTTAAATTAATTGAAGCAAATGATATTAAGAAAAAAACAAAAATAATCAACTTAACTAAATCTAAGTAATAACTTTAAATTAAAGAAATAGTTATAAGGATAAAAACGGTTCTAGAGTCAAATTTCCTTTAACATAAATTTAATATTCATCAAATCTTATTCTTATCTTTTATTCCCTCCGATTGTCGATCTAGGATAATTATATGACATGGTGGCTCCTGCTCCTTCATTCTTCTATTATTTTGCCTCAATTTCAACCTCCCGGTGATAATTGATTAATCAACAAAATAATGCATTAAGATTTGCCTTACAATCGCATACAGTGTTGTGTATCTTCCGACCATAACGACAAACAAGTCTAAAGACTCATCATATGATGAATTATCAATGACTAATCTAATTAATTTCTCCCAGAATATAATTAAATTTCATGATCTAAGAAATAGGCAATCAATCTATTCTTAGCATTAAGAACATGATAATTCAAATAATCCAATTGAATAAAAGAGTAAGAGGTTGAAATGAATTCAATTAAACCATGTTAAGTTTCATTCTTACCTAAAATGAAATAAAAAACTACTCCATGATAAAAATAGAAAACAATATAAAGAAGAAACTAATTTTTATTATAAAAGGGAAAGAAATTACAAAAACTAGAAATATTTTTTTTACTAAACTCCTAAGACAAGAGTTGAGATATATCAAACAACAAATGACCACCCCATTATATAGAAGATAAGATACAAGAATTCGAGGTGAGATTCCACAACTAAATGTTGTCTAATTAATTATGATGTCCAATGAAGTTTGCAACTCCCCGACAATGGCGCCAATGCTATGTATAGCAATCCTCATCGAGCATTGCCAACACCAAAAATTGTAGCCATCAATGAGTAGGATTCAATGCTATGACCAGCAAACACTAAGCTTAATTTCTTTCATCTTTTTCTGAATTAAAACTCCAAAATTAAGCATATCTCATAAAATATTAATTAACTAGAATATAACGAGAAATATCCCTTAATTAATAATGTTTATACTCGGGAAGTACAAAATCATATTAAAAATATAGGTAAATATTATATACTTTTAAATACTTAACAACAACTTCACTCAAGCTTGGGAGCAGCAAAGATAGGGACTTTAGTCAAACCAGGCCATGCTAACCAGATAGAGGGACACCAGTGTAGGCTCATCTTGACTTATAGCTTTGCTTGAGAGTCTACTACAGCAGTAGTAGTTTCGTGAGTCAAGATTAGTGCTACAAATCGGTGCAGGACAGACACGTGTCAAACCTCACTATAAGTCCCAGTAGACTCGAGGAGAGAAGTGGTTCTTTGGGTCATTTGAACCCCATCTATTTAGAAGTGCATAACTAGTACGATATTGAGAAACGCATGCCTACTATTAGTTGATTAAACCAAAGCCACTTAGGAGCCGTCTCTTAAATTCATCGTTGATTAGCTATTCCATAGGCTGGCCACTTATGGTAGAGTCCAATTATGATGATCTTAGAGACACATCCATGGACCTACCCATATTTTTTTACCATCCAATATCCTATAGAGAGTTTTTATTACCATGATGACTCGCACAATTACCTTTACACCACCACAGATAGAGTGATGTACATACCGAGTAAGATTTTCACATATAAGAGTACTCTCTCAGCATACCCGATGTCAGACTATGTGAGAATGAGACACCTCATAGTTAGAGTCGTAGTGCAAGGTAACCAATTTTTCATGAGAGATTCATTCACTTGTCATGTGACCATAGATGTCACGCAGAGCCGAGCCTCCAACTGAATATTTTCACACTCACCCTTCTAGATATATCAATCATACTATCTGTTTCTAGATGGTTGAGAACATTGACCAATGCATGTGCTACAAACCAGATGCAGACTCCAGAGTTACATGCAGAGAATGTTTTCATACTCCTTGAGACACGTTGTACATGTGTATAGGTGTTCTCACCTCCATTCCATCACAAAACCCTCTTCAGCAGTAGTTGGCGGTCATATAGATAGTTACGATAGTCATAGCACACAGTAGACTTATGTTAGCTGTTTTTATTCCATTATGGAACATAGTGAGATACTTGATTTGGGACCAAGTTAGCTAAGACCTGGTGAGTGGTCTAGTTCCTTTTTTAAGGACATCTGAGTGTTTGACTTATATTGGCGACAGTGAGCCATACAAGTCATTAGCATAAATCTTTATTTTGTACTAGAGTCCACCATATGCTAGCAAGACTCGTAGGACACCCTAGTATTGTCATAGGACTTGGAGCAAAGTGCCCTAAGGCTACACGTAGTTGACCTGATACATTGATGAGGATAAGGGAGATATGGATAGATGATAGGTCACATACCTCGCACGGAGATAGCTTTTCCTGATGTAGGTCAGATTAGTACCTTGCAGTACTGTAGAGTACTTGCTTGACCATCCAATAGGCCCTTAGGGGTGAACCTGGGTTTTTCCCCCGAGGTCATTGCATTTCAGTCCCCATAACTTGTAGTGACCCTATAAGCTAGTCTAGCGAGATGATTCGACTATGTATGGTCAATCTAGTCAGATGATTCCAGCTTGTATGGCATATTTCACCAGATGATTTGATCACGTATAGTCCATCCAGCCAGATTACTAAGGAACTAGGGAGCTTCATCAGAGCTTAGAGTTCCAGCATCATGTTAGTCCATTTGGGCCTTGTGTTGCTAGCTTTCGAAGGAGAACTACCAGTTTACCAACAAGATGACATCTTCAGTTGAGTCCTCTGATCGAAGTTTATATGAAAAATTACGAGGGTGGAATTTTTATAAGGAGGAGAGGTTGTAAAATCCCAGTTTCAGCTTAGGGTTTACCCGCTTGTAGTTGGCCAGTTTGGACTAGTATTGAGTTGGTTCGAGCGAGCTCAAGCCAAAACAATTTTAGGAATATGAGTATGAGGCCCAGATGGCCCTATGAGCATGTTATGGAAGTTGAGTATGCCCGATATGGATATGATAAGTTTCATTTATGATGAGCATGAGTTATCAATGTATACACGAGGTATACATATGATTTTTATGAGTTAGCCAGGATTTTATGCCTAAATCTAGGTTGTTAAAAGATTTAATAGCCGTTTGGGATTTTGGGTATTTCATTTGCATGTAGCATAGGAATTTTGGATCACTCGATTGTGCCCCTATGGGCCGAGCTTGATTTAGTTCAGGGTTAGAGGCCTATTTAACCTTCTTGCCTCGATTCCCACCTATAGAGTCAATTTTATGACTCGAGTCATTTTAGACTTTGGACGGTCTCGATCTAAGCTTTCCGTCCATGTGCATATTGCATATACTCATATGTTGGTCCTACTAGACCACCTATTGTCGAACGTTCAGATCATGCCACATGGAAAAATCAGAGTCGTCCACATCCACGTCAACCCTTTTATTTTCAGCGACCTTCCCACATTTTCATAACTCAAACCTATAGCGCAATTGCCAGCGAGTCTCCACCTCACCCCTGACCACTGGACCAGCACCCCTATGACCGCCTCATGGCTTGCTTTCCATTCAAACTACTCATGACTACCAGCATCGCCTCAGTCGCCAGTAGTGAGGGAGTTTTTGGAGCCAGTCTACGCCGCCATAGCCACTGTTTGGGCCATTTTCCGTCACCAGCAAGCCAGCTATAACTGATCCAACCACCTCCACAGCTTTGTCTCACCTAGATCTTCTATTTTAGACTGACACCAACCATTGTCATGGCTGGAATCACCGCCGGCGACGTCATCGCACCCGACGACTACACCACCTCTTTCCGACCATTTTCTGGCCAGCCAGTGGCTAGACTCCACTGAGCACCACCACCAACATTCTCCCTGTCGCATGGGTTGTTGATCCCGACTAGCGGCGACACCAGTCACACCGCCATTGGAGTTTTTCAGCAACGGGCAACGGCCGCCCTGTCCAGCCCATTTGCCTGTGTTCATGTCCGCCTGCCCACACTCGCGTCCACATGCCTGCGTTTGCATCCACTTGCTCATGTTCGCGTCTGCCTGGTCATGTCAGAGTCTACCAATCCGAGCCCATGTCTGTGTCCATCAGTCCAAACCAGCCCAGCAGTTTATTTAACCAGACAAAGTTGATTCGGCCCAACTCGGCCTGGTTCAGCTTGATTCTGTCTGGTTCAGCCCGTTTTCGACCGTTTCTCAACCGTTTTTGGTAATTCGAGAACCCCTACATTAGTTTAAATACATATTCACATTGTTGAGTATGTTTGGATGTTATGAGTATTTTTCTTTATTTATTAATTATTTTATTTATTTATTTATGATTATTCATTCTTGTTATTTATATATTTGTTGACTATGATGAAAAATTATGTGACTAATTATTACTACTAAGAATGTATTTATTCATAAATATTATTTTTGTTCATGTTTCTCTTATTTTATTTATTTAATTGATTGATTATTATTTATTTTCTTACTCATGTTATTATTTATACATATTTAGTCATATGCTCATATATTTAACATTTATATTATTATTCTTCATGATTACTTAATATTAGTCATTTATTTATTTATCTATGATTTATTTAATTTATTATTTGGTTTTTTATTTAATTATTTATATGTTTACTAACACGAGTATATATATGAGATTTACTCGTGTTTAGTCGGGTATTTTTATAGTACAATTATATTATTATTTTTTGATTGAAGTATTATTTATGTTCATGTATTTATTATTTTTTAATTATCTATGAGTGAATTTATTTCTTTAATTATTTATTTGTTATTTATTATTAGTATCTCTCGATTTATGTGTCAGGTGTTTAGTTGTAGGCTTGTTAGCACTGCTTTTTTATTACGATGTGTTGATGATATGATCATACACCATGATTATGCATCATATAGAGGTGTTAGTATTTCACTTAGTAGTGGGTTCTGATATATATTTCAGACTCCAAACTCACTGTAGATGTGCAAATACGCATGGAGCTTGGACGACAAGTCCGTAGGACTCTCCCTCTCTGTTTGACTACTTACGTGTCGAGTTTAATCATATTTTATACGTAGGACAGTATTGGCGGTGTTTTATTGCATCCCTTCGATGTCGGGTCATTTAGTTGTGTTTTCTACGCATGTTAAATAAAACTCCAAAGATGAGATCCCTTGTTGGTTTTTGAACTAAAGCTCTAAAAATGTATGATACAAGCCTCTTCCCTAAGCCTATTATATAAGTATGCGTATTTTTATGAATTTCACGAATAAAAGAATGAGTGGTACAGAGATATATATGGAATGCACTAGTACTCCTTCAAACCTTGAGGCAGTGCGGTGTATGAGGGTACTGCGTAATGAAGCACATTTTTAGAATTTGTGGCACTAACTTAATTATTCCTTTTGCCACTCAAGTACCATGGCAGGTGATATTGAAGATGTGAGGGTGTAAGCATTGTATGTATGAATATGATTATGAGCCTTGCATGCAAGCTGGCACTTGCTTAAGTATGTTTGCTTACCGCCCAGTGTGAGGCAATCTTGAAGTATTATAAGTTTTTGCAGGTAATGGAATACCCATTTGCCAGTTTATATTAGTTATTTTTCGGACCAATAACATTCCTTACTAACATTTTTCAAATAATATAGTCGGTTTTGTTATCTTGAGTCAACTTTGGTGAGAGAACAAATAAACAATACACACACTTGAGCTCAGCGCAGTTATTTACTTTCTTATTTTTATTTATGTTCGTTGTGTTTTGATGTGTATTTAATGGTGTCTTCCATTCTCATGACACCAAGAAGTTTGTTTCGATATATTTTATCGATCGAGTCGTACTGACCGACAACTTTAAACATGAGTCGACTCGATCACAACATTTTTGGTTCGGTTCTTAAGTGAACAGAAATCGGGATGTTACACATTATATAGGGTTTGATTAGTGGGTTTGCAATTGCTAGGCCATGTGGAGTCGAGATCACGAAGTTAGGATGTGGAGCTTACCTCACAGGTCTGTTAGAATTCATTTATTTTTGATCTACTGCTTGGCTCTACATTCTTTTGTTTGATGTTGTAGGACATAGTTAGTGGCCTTTTATTGAATCTTACTGCCTACGGGCTATCTAATTTGAAAGAAAGTTTCAATATGTAGTAGAATATTTAAAATACTTAATTAATGAGTTAGTATTGAAAACAAGATCTCCTAGGGAGAAACTAAACATATTTAATTGATTGTGTACAAATAATCACAAGTATTAATGAACAAGTTCAATCAAACAAATTCCAACAATTTGTATATGAGCTGAAATCAATTAAATAAAAAAAATGTAACGACAAGAAATCAAATATGAAGATTTTAAATACTAAAACCTATTATAACACAGTCTCTTGAATCTGAAAGTTGAGAACTTGATAAATGTAGGTTTAGCAAAGCATACCTAATCTAAAATCTAAATTCTCAATCTTTCTTCCTTTTATTCTTATGATTATACCATTGAAGCGTCAACCTTTTTATCATAGACCAAGCCTACTATGTATAGTCAAATAGTCATAGGGTTGCTAATTGAACGAGCCAACTCGTGAGTATTTAACGTTCGGCTCGGCTTGACTCGACTCGAAACTCGACATTTAAATGCTCGACTCGAACTTGAATCTTACGAGCCGAGCTTGAGCAAGGTCGTGTTCGACTCGACTCGACTCGGTTATACCTCGAACTCGACTCGAACTCGACTCGTAGCTCGACTCGAACTCGACTCGATAAAATAATATAATAATATAGTCTTTATATTATATTATATTATATATATTATATATATATATATATATGCAATACAATAACAAAGAAGCAAGATAGTTGAGATGGTAAGTATTCACCTTGATGACTTCAAGGTTGTGGGTTCAAACCACATTAGCCTCACTTTTTTTAAAGTGAGGTACTTTTGACTTTTAATCGAGCTGGTTTCAAGCTAACGAATGAGCTCACAAAAATTAAGCAATTTAAGTATATTCGATCTCGAGTCAAGTTCGAACGAGTTTCGAACTATTCAAACCGAGTTCGAACACATATTGAGCTCGGCTCGCTCGCTTAATTAGCACCCCTAATAGTCCATAGAATGGCCATAGCTTCCAACCACTTGAGCATTAATGTAGAGAAGGTTCTTCCAAAGTCCAACAATAATTTTCCTCTCAAGTTTGAAACCAAAATCAAATAAGTCTTCAAATCTTTAGGCTCCACTTGATTATCCGATCTTCAAGAAGTCTTCAAGTTTTCAATACATGTCCATGTCCAAAACATCTTGACCTAGATCAACTCCATGTTCACAATATGTTCATATGTCTAAATACAATCGTAAATGTCACCACATTTCGAATTTAACAAATCACAATTAAACTTATAATAAACTTGTTGTAGCTCAACTGAATATTATCAGAGTAATTTATCATGCAATCTTCATGATTAATCTTTTATTATCAAAATTCAAATGTCAACAAGTCGAAGATTTGAATATCTTCCCATTTTTTATGATGATAACATATATAGTTTCTTGTAATATGGTTTATTAGCCAGTCCTCATGAAGCATTTGCTTAATACTACACTCCCCATGAAGTAAGCCGGTCGCCGATCAAGATCAACTTTTTGAGCTCTCCCCTTGATTGATACATATATCTCTTCCTTTGATCACAAAACACAATCTCCCCTTGGATAAGGCATAAATTTCCCAATTTGTCACATCAAAAGGTAATCTTGACACCTACAAAGCAATGTTAGTCCATGTGCCAACTTGAGAGTATCATGACCTCTAGAGAGTTTCCATCCATGATCTAAAATTGTAACCTTTATAGAAGAATGTTTTAGAGAATCAAATGGAAACCAATCTGAAAACAAACCTTGAACAACCAAGTTCAAATCAAGTTTAATCCAAAAAGAAAAACCAACTAAAAGTGAAAACAAAACCAAAATACAAAATATGGTTAAATCAAACTTAAAATCATGTTTACCCCAAGGATATGTATGTACTCGCAAGAACATATCCTTTAGGAACCTAGTTTATCATTCTATAGCCAATCAATAGCTCTCATTTTCATCTAGCCTTCACATGTCCATACTCACCACAATAATTGCAAATAGGCCTCTCTGATATGTGATTGTGAAAGGATTGAATTTTGGCTTTTCCTTTTGCTTTGTGAGAGCCGAAAGTTGTATGAAGCTTTTCTTTATTATTTTTAGTTTCTTCATCTTTCCTACACAATCATGTAAAGAAGATCTTTTAACAAAAATGACAATTGTTAATTTTACCTTTACATCTTTCTTCATCAAGTCTGAATTTACAAAAGGGACTCTTTTATTTCAACAACATGCTTGAAAGATTTTTGATTCACCAGTACCTTTTATAACTCGTCATCTTTTTCACTACTTGTTGTTCAAGCTCCTTATTGATTGATGTTACATCATTGTATTCTTGTTCAAGCCTTGCCCCCTTGTTCTTTAATTCCTTATTTTCCACACACAAAGTCTTAATAAAGTTTCCCAAGTCCTTATTGACCTTATCAACATTGATAAAGTTATATGTCTTCAAATGTTGCTTGAAGTTCTTTATCAATTTTTTATTCTTCATCATGAGCCATAATAATAAAAACTTTGTTAGTCTCATCATCAATAATATTATACAACTAAGATTCACATCTATCCATTTCATTTACATCGCATAATTGACTTATGTTTAAGAAATTATCATTATGACCTTTTACAAGAGAAACATTATCAATAGATGAAGACTTGCTGCTAACAATTCCTTTTCCAATTATTTTTCCTTTATCGTTATCATTGAAGGTAATAATTCCCTCATTATAATATTTAAGACAAGTAAATGTAGATGGGTCACCGATTATATGCCTAGAACAATCAATATCTAAATATCACATGGCATGATCCTTAAACATGTTGGTAGATGTCATTAAACATTAAACCTTAGGTATCCATATCAAATTATAATGTTTCATGCCGAATCTCAATTTACATATATAAGATAAATGACCACTTTTACCATAAACAAAACAGAGGAGAAGGTTTAAAATTTACTTAATTTGAACGAAATACAAAACTTTTGTTGGCCGAGCTAGGAATGATAGTTTGATATACTTGTCAAAAGCAGATTTTCCACCAACTGCAATCCGATTGGATGGTTTTTTATGGAATATGCAAGTCTTTAGAGTCCTTTGAGGTACAACCATCATCTTGTAAAAGTTTACCTTACCAACCAAAACATGAAATTGATTGTTCTCCATATTTAAAGACACACATTTAAGTAAACCAAAGTTGTAATACCAAATAAAAAGAAAGTTTTGGTATGCAACAAAATATCTAAAACACTTGATCAAAGAGTTAGTACAAAAACAATGCCTTGTCCTATGGAGATACTAAATAAATATAAGTGACTATATACAAATAATCACAACAAGTATTGATAAACAAGCTCAATCAAACAAATTCCAACAGTTTGTATATGAGTAAAAATCAATTAAAGCATAAAAAGAGTAAGGGCAATAAATTAAACACAAAGATTTTTAAATATAGTAACCAATTGTAGCATAATTTCTTGAATTCGAAAGTTAAGAACTTGGCAAATGTAGCTTTAGGAAAACATACCCAATCCAAAATATAGATTCTTAATCTTTCTTCTTTTTATTCTTATAATTATACTATTGAAGCTCCAACCTTTTTACAAACCAAGTCTCCTATTTATAACCAAATAGTTCATAGCTTGATCATAATTTCCAACCACTTAAGTATTAATATAGAAAAGGCTCCTTCAAAATTGAACACTAATTTCCCTCTCAAATTTGTAGCCAAAACCAAATAAGTTTTTAACCTTTATGCACTTGATTATTTGGTCTTCAAGAAGTCTTCAAGTCTTCAATACATGTCCATGTCTAAGACATCTTGATCGAGATCAACTCCATGTTTATAACATGTTCATATGTCCAAATACAATCCGAAATGCTACCACATTTTGAATTTAATAAATCACAATTAAACTTATAATAAACTTACTCTAATTTAACTGAACCTTATTATGGAGCAAAGTATCATGCAATCTACATGATTAATGTTTCATCAACAAAATCTAAATGCAAATGAGTTGAAGATTTTATAGATTAATAAAACTTCAAGTTTGATACCCAGATATATTACTTGCTAGCAGTGTGTAGTCATCATGTATATGCTCTCCGTTGAGTGTATCCATACCATGCAAATGCTGTAGTGATGATCAGATAGGCTTCATTGGCCATAGGCATATTGTCGTAAACCAAATTCCAACTCATGCATATGATTTAGGCTCTATTGTCCATAGTAATGGCATAGTACTATTGAGTAGTTCTGGTTCATTTATCCATTTATTTCAGTGATTATGATTATTCCCTATTGGCCATTATTTAGTATGATAATGTAGGTGTTAGATATTTTTTTATTCATGTTGAGGTTTCCAGTGGGTGATGAGTCAATCATTGCCAATTTGGAATATTTTCCTTTAGTTATTTCTGGACTGGTAATCCTTGATTAATGACATGTTTTGCAAATAGTTATGGTGTTGTAGGTTTGGTTGATGGAGTCAATGATCAAGAATGACTCATGGGAATGCTAACTTGTCCTGCTGGTGTTGTATGTTTGGCCATGATGATGAGTCCAATGGATCTTGTGATGTTATTACTATGTGGGGCTATTAAACCAATATGATTAAGCATGTATGGGAGTCTTCAAACCTTTTTAATAGAACTATAGACTTGCCTTATGTGTGCATGTATGAAAATTATTATCACTAATTTGTGTTTTTTCACTTTTGTAGGCTGTACACTCCAAGGTATGCACATATAACCATTTTGTATAGGAATTCACCAAGTACATGAGTCCTGAAACTAAAGGTTAAAATAACTAAGGTACGTTAAGCCATGTTACTTATATGAGCTTCTGTATTGTGAGAAAAGGACCATGTAAAAACGAAGTAACCTCTCACCTGAAGAATATTAAAATGTGTTGTTATTGTATTGTAAACGTGATGTTAATGTGTTGTGGATGCATAAAACATAGTGTGATGTGTCACTATGATGAAATGGAAAGTAAGATATGTTTTGGATTTATTTTTGTTAAATATGAACTATTTACAAGTTGTGAAATTTTTCCCGCTTCCTAGTTATAGAGAAGACTGCCAGATTTTCCCATGATTTGAACTCTCTTTTATAACTTGGATTCATTTAAGATGTCCTATGTAGCCTTAGCCGTCTATGCACGGATTTTGTGTTCATGTGTTTTATCCATGCATTAGAATCCCTCTCGCCTTCTGTCTATTGACACATCGAATGGTTAGGCCTGATCCGATGGCCGGCATTTCATTTTAAATGAGCAAGTGCAGCGATCTAAGTTTCAATGCTTTAATTTAATTCGTGGTAGAACAGAATTGATGTGTTATACAGAATTGCATGCAACACGACTCTAAATGCGACTACACGCAACATGGCCCTAAACTACTCTACATAACAAAACAACACGAGCCACCAGCTTAGCAATTAGGACCGACTTGATAACTGAACGGTTGACACGCCTAATGCCCAAGCCCACAACAACACACAAGGATTTACCCAGCACCAGACTCAATCGAACCAGATAGACCACATGCTACTCGGATCGACCTAATAACTAATAGAGTATAAAACACCGATCCAACGGACCTGGTTTTACAATAGAAAACGTCAAACTCTATTTTAGATGTGGTAGAGCACCAGTCTACTCACATGGAATGGTAAATCCCACACAAATAACTTGCGAACAGGTTGGGGCACGTTTGGTTTCCTCTAAGGTGCACCTACACACGTAGCTCAGCTTCAAATTTTCATAAATGACAAGATTCTTGGTTTGCTCAAAAGCTCACGATGTCCTCTACAAGTTGACAACATTTCAGCTTCAAGATCTGAGTATTCTTAGAGATATCAATGATCAAGGGGAGGAGGATGATCAGGTTGGCTAGTGTGAGACGTAGATGTCGAAGGACCACTCCCAACACGAATATCTTTAAATAAAATAAATTCGTCTATCAATCTCCGTAGTCCACTACTCGTAGGTGCTTCCTCTCCTCATCAACTTCTCTCACAAGGCAGGTCCCCTCGGAAGCCTCATTTCTCAACCAATGGACCTCTCCTCTCTCATCCATTGTACAAAATTATGCATACTATTAAGAATATGAGAAATATTTGCAATAATAAAAAGAATTTCTTTCTGATTAATTCTTCGTTAAAATTAATTTATTGATGAAACTGATCAAACCTTATTAAAGAGAAAATATTATAAATAGCCGAATGCCAATTTTTTGATATAAAAAGTCAAAATTTCAAATTTATAACTCATAACTATTTTCAAAACTTGCATTTCAATCATATTCAATTTTATTTTTCCGTCAATGAAAAAAATACTTATAAAATAATATTCTTTTAAATAACAATGTAGGCCATGGAAGAAAGTTGTAATCTTTAAACTTTATAAAAGATATAATCTTTACTCATCTTTAAAAATAAAAAAATTGATTAATAAACAATGAATAAACTCTAAGATTGGAGTAAACAATTTAGAAAAAAAAATTCGGGTGTTTAATAATTTGAAACTTCACTAGGGTGTTCAATTTTTAACCCTTTTTTTAGAAAAAAAAATGCAGCCACTAATTTGGACCGCCAAATCCTATCTAGATATGGAGCATAAAGTCGTCTAAAATATGATCTGAAACACTCGCATCAAACCCTTGCATTGAAACACCAGAATTTTCATTTTATTTTCGATTCTCATCTCGTTTTAACTTTTGTCTATTTTGTGGTTAAATATTTCCGCCCCACAATAGTTAGGCCCATAATACTTAATTGAAAATAATAATAATAATTATTATTATTATATATATAAAGGAAATTTTGAGTGTAATGCTACCTAAATCAAGATTATTTCTAAAATAATTAATATTTTTTAATTAAATAGTTATAATCTTATTATTCTAATTAAAATTTTTTACTTATTATACATACTTAATTTAGAATTTCTACGCTTTTTTATTTTGTACGTACGTAACTATAAAGACTTAGTCTAAGTATAAAATGATGGGTATGAGTTATCATTCCTTAAAATAATTAAGTAAATATAAATATCTACTTGGAATAGCCCCATGAACATACCAAATGATGTAGGACTAATTAAGGATCTTATAATAAGTATCTGCTAAATTAAATTTTCTATTTATTTATTATTATTTATTTTTGGAAAATATTAGAAAATAATCTTACGTGAACTAAAATTTTTGTAGAAAATAATAAATTCTAAATATACATTAAAACAAAAATTAATTTATTTTATTTATTAATAATTATTTAATCAATATTTTTATTTATTTTTAACATATTAATAAAATAAAATTTTCAGTTATTTGTAATATTTTTATATAATCATTGTAATACGTGTACTTATAAGCAATAACTACTTCAGTTCCGGCTCAATTCAACCTCCGCTCGACTCAAGCTGAGCACGTGCTCAAGTTTGCCAAAAAAAGGGCCAAAATCTAATGCCAAGCCCAATTCCCAGCTCAATCCTAAGCCCAAGCCCAAGCCCAATCCCGATTCTAGCTCGTGCCCAAACCCATTTAAGATAAAAAGCTTCAAAGAAGACAAACCGTGGAGTCGAGTCTACCACAAGATGGCGTCCAACGAGCCGAGTCAAGCCTTTCCAAGCTTGGAGCTAGCTATAAGTTTTTCTATTTTTCTATCTCATTGGACTACTTCCTAGTGTTGTTATGGAATGGAAAGAAGTAGTAAATAGTTAATAAAGACCTTCCATGACATGGGAAACACTGCTACAGATGAGCTCATTTCTTCTAGATATGCTGTCGCAAAGCCAACATACGTTACCCATGCTAGCTACTCACTCGTTTCCGGTTTACAATCCCACCTTGAAGAATTCTAAACCAGCGTCGAATTCGTCACAACGTTTTCACCTCTAAAATATAAAACTAATATGGACGATGACCATCCCTAGCTTAACAAACATGTTTTTTTTAATTAATCATCAGTATTTCAATATATATACAATCTGGATATGTAGGTAGTTTGAATGTATATTGTACAGGTGACCAAAGTGGGCATGCATGAATTAGACTTGTCTTGCCCATCAAAGAAGTTGCTGACTTTGAGTGGCTGGCTACGGAAATATAGAAGCGACATATGAACGAGTTTGGTCATTCCACGGCCCAAATCGTAAGCAGAAAAGACAAGAAGACAGCAACATATATCCACTTCAAACATGGGTCGGTTCTGACCATTTTTATAGCAATGATAGGGTTGCTGAATTAGGAGTAATATTCTTATTGGATTTGGCATATGACTCCAAATAAGGATGGAGAAATTGCCAAGTTATTCATTTGGAACCGACCAGCTCATGCATTTGGTCAATATATATATATTTGTATTGACTGCTTTCATGTGGAGAAAATTTTGCACTTCCACCATCGCTGCCCCCGCCCTGGCTGCGTTTGGGATAATTTCGTGCTGATCTGTAAACCACCAACCTGATCAAGGAGATTTCGATAGTTTAGCTACCAATTAGGTTCCGAAAATTATTCTTTATACGTAATTCTTTTTTCTTTTCCAGTAATTTGTGAGCCCTTTTATGTAATGCAATATTTTCGAGACTTTTTGAGAAATATTTTTCCCCAAAAAAGACGAGAATATTTGGTTGGTGGAAATTGGCAGCACAATAATCTCTTCAAATTAATTAGGGTACGAGGCATCAAAAGTAGGTTTAGACGCAAGTAAACATGGCAGGGGCAATTAGTAAAAATCCACTTAAGACGCCCAAAATGTATATCTCGTACGCAGGTACAGCTAAGGTAGTTTGACTAAAAATTTTCTTGTTTGTATATATAATTCAATTTAATGATGAAGATAATGAGGGGTTTTTCAAGGCTTTCACGAGCAGTATACCACATAAATTTTCATTGCTAATCAAAGTCAGCTCTAGAGTGTATCTATTGGTCTTTAATTCATACTATTGCTGTGCCTGTGCTGTAAGTAGGGCCAACCTTTGGAAAAACATAAATATATTTGGTCTTTGGAGTTTGGAGGCAGTCTTTTGTCTTGGCTCGTGCTTGCATCCCTTTACTGGCTGCGCTTCAATAGTTCATACGACGAGAAAGAATCCATTATTTTAGGCATGGCTGCTGGGCTGCTGGCCTGCCTTACCATGAGCTAGTGACCTTCCACCAGCGCAGTTGATAGTACAATCTTTGCTACATATTATTTATTATCATAACAGCCTTAAAATTTTTATTAATTATTCCTGTTTTTTTAACCATCGGTTGGGATAGTGAGAAAATAACATAAAGTGAACAAAGTGATGGCAGAAAGAAAGAGAAATTATTTTCCTTATATTTTCTCTCGTCTGTTTGGTTAGAAATAGAGGAAACTTTATACACCATCATTATCACTTTCTTGCATTTATTTGAATTTTTATGGGAAAATAGTTGCAAGAGGCTTTTCACTGTTATGGAAAATATATTTCCCTTTTTAATATTTTTTTTTCAAACCAAATGAGTAAAAATGTAAGAAAATTACACTTTTTGCACACTTTCTTTTTCTTTCTCTCAATCTAAACAAGCCCTTGTCGGGGGAAAAACTTCTTCGGTAGACTTCATTACATAGCCTTCTGAATCAAATTTTACAGGTGACCTTTTAATGACAAATATTCTAATTGGCTCATTTAACTCCTTAAGTCAAGTAATAAAAATTATGAAAATATATTATAATTCATACAATTAGCTAAATGAATATTTTAAAGTAATATAAAATCATATTTTTAGAAAAATATTAAGGCTTTAGTGATGAAATATCACTGATATGGAGCAATTTTTTTATTTCAATGTTTTTCTATAGTTTAAAAGTTCTTGGTGTGCTATGGAGTGAATTGCTCTTTTGACACTCAAAGTTGATAAATATATAATTTTTATATTATTTTAAAATATTAATTTGAATAATTTTAAAAAAATATATTTTAATAATTTTTATTACTTAGTTCGAAGAGTCAACCATAAAATATATCACTAAAAATCATTCATAGAATTTAACTCAGGATGAAGTAAAGCCTTTCGAGTCAAAAGAGTTTTAAAACTACGGTTTTTTCGTGATCACTTAAATGGCTTTAGCAAGAATTTTATCATTGATGTGCAATCCTTTTAATTGGGAGGAAGTGGATGGCAAAAAAGAAGCAAAAGAAGTGTTATGTTCATAAGTGATAATATAGACAATAAGACTCTGGTGATGTATTAGTATCAACTTTATACTATTACATTATCAAGCAATTGTCATTCATGCAATGGATTCAACTTGAAAAATTTTTGAATTGAAAATAAAATTTAAAGTTATGCACCAACCTAATTGACTCTAAGTTCTTGAGATGTTAAATAGGCATTATTATTACCAATCAATCAAATTTAACTATCAAGCCGCCAGCGTGCATGAGGTCATGGTCGAAATATTTATTTATTTATTTATATTTTTAATATGCCATGGTCGATTTAAAAAAAAACATGGTCGAATTATTTTTAAGAGTTTCGGTGCATGCCGAACTCATCCTTATAATTAATGTGGCAAAAAAATTGACCCACAAATATGTTCTAAATATTTGACTTTTTTAACATATAATAATAATATAATATATATTTGACGAGGTCGAGAAAGATGTGTGATAAGTGGTTTGGAGAGCTCCACGATTCATCACAAAATCAGCCAAGAAGATATATAGTCTAGAAGTTTTGTCTCAAGTACTTGCAACAAAAATCTATGAAATTTCACTAGAAAATTCTGATTAGAACAACCAAAGGATGTACCTAAGACACCAAATAAGACTCCGAACGACAAATAAAAAGCAAGAAATGGCGATGTAGTCAAAACCTACCCTTCAACATTAACTTTCCAGACTAACTTACAAACTCCTATGATCAGTACCTACAGAATTTTCATTGAATTCTATCCTCGTTTATTACTAAAAAGCATAAAGAAACTTATGGTCATATATTGGTCAATGTTTAAACACTCGTATTTAAATTTGACTCGACTTGTCATAGATTATAGTCGACTCGGCTCGGAGTTATTTATATTAAATTTTTAATTATGTAAACAAATAATTATATAAAAATATTATATATTGATCTTCTGATACTTGAAATTGACAAATATATAATTTATATTAATTAGAAATATTCATTTAACTGATTTTAAAAAGATAATATATTTTATAATTTGACTCGGAGAATCAATTGTAAAATTAGTCATTATAAGTCATCTATAAAATTTGACTTGACAATCTATAAAGTAGAGTTAATTCGGAGAATTTTTGGAGTTAAAAAAAGTTTTAAAATTATGATATTTGTTGCCAATATATTAAGTATTTAACAAGTAAACAACTATATATGTATAATTTTTCGTTTAAGATGAGTTTATTTTTATATCCATAACCCATGACAAGAAAATCAACCAGTCAAGAGGTTTAGCTTTTTAAGTACGTCAAAATTAAGGAATCTAGAACGTGTAAGAAAAATAGGGGACGATTGGTCTTCTCCATGCAGGTTTTGTGTTTTACAAGAAACTTCAAGATTAGGACTACACTTGGCAAATAAAAGAAGGTTATGAGGTTCTTAGAAGCTCACAACTTGTAATTGGTAGCATGTGTTAATTAAGTAGGGTAATAATGTTTGACGACATACATGTATTAATATCGTATCCGAGTTGGGTCAAGGGCCTTTTGGCCCGGGACAGATTTATCGCATTGAGCTTAACATTAATTGGCTCAATTTAGCTCTAGTAGTTCTAAATAAGGGCAAATTTTATTTATAAGTCCACCAAATGATAGAAGTTAAATATGACAACCGATCAAAGTGCCCGGGTCAATTAATCCCCACATTTTATTTCTGTGTATTAGGCAAGATCTCATACGCCATGCAATATATATTATATGATTTATGTTAAATAGAAGTGCAATATGACGATCAAAATGTGAGGTTCAAAACCATACCACTCAATATTTACTTTCTAAGTGTACTAGGCAGGATGTTGCTGGTTGCACTATGTACAGTCTATATTAGATAGACTCCAATTAAATGAGAAATATACATATATAATTAAAATTTTGATTCTTTTTATTATTTTTATATTTTAATTGGTTAAATCTCCCACTTTTTATTAGATCGTGGTTTTTGACTCTCATCTAATTTTATTAATAAAAGGAGAAGTCAATACTAGTTTTAATTAAAAATAAGAAATTTAATCGATCAAAATTTAATAAAAATAAAAATACCTCTTATTTTGAAGGGTCATGAATTCAAATTAGGCTAACCACAATTTCTAACTTCTTATAAAAAATAATTAAAGCATCTCTCATGGCGGAAGGTCATGGGTTTGAACCCAACTTACCTTACTTTCTAATATCCTATTAATAAGATTTAATTTATTTATCTTAAAAAAATATAATAAGAAAAATCAAATTATCATAGTTTATCTGCTCATTCAATTAAGATCTACCCTCAAAGTTAATAAAAGTCGATATATAAAATGCTAAATTATTGTACTCTATCTCATTATTTAATGAGAATTTACGTATTAAATTAAAATTTATCTGAAGTACTAATTGTGAATGGTGTGGCATATTACCTAGTTTTATTAATGAAAATAGATATATTTATGCCAAATGAACCGAAACTTAAACCCTAATTGATATCAGCTCAGTCTGACCAAAAACATGGCATGGCTAACCTCTTAATGTTTTGTTGACTAATTCAATGAGAATACTGTTCAGCTCAGATTTGAAAGTTGGTTGGAGAACGCATGAGATCAAAATGGTTTTGTTAGAAACGTGAGAAAAGAATGTGGAAAGTTGGTGTACACACTTTAGAAAAATACAAGTTGGGTGATAGAAATGTGGAAAATGAATGGCAAGTACTGTTTGCTACTTGAGGCTTGTATGTTCAAAGAAAAAACATATTTTTGCAGTATAAAAATGTAGTTCTTGCTTGACTCTGAAAGTTATCAGATCACCGGCAGATATAATCAATAATATCTAAAATATAAAAAGACAATGTTCTCTAGATCATTGACCTTTTTTTTGTCTCAGATAAAATTAAGAAGTTTATGGACGGATTTGAGAATATAAACATGATATTAAAAACAATTTGTATCATCTAGTGAGCTAATTTAAACTTAACATTAGAAATTGATCGCTAGTGATAATCAATTAAAAGGCTCTCAACGTTTACCTACAACACGCTTTATAAATAGTGCTGATGCGGATGTATCTAAATACGCATATGATCTTGGCCTTATAATAAATATCTTCATTAATACCGGTCAGACTAGAAAAAATTTTGCTAACATTCATTTCATAAATGCTATATAAAACAATATTATATGCACTGGTCAGACTAGAAGAAAACTAGCCTTCACACCAACCAATCAATTTAAATGAAAAAAACGCAACAATATAGATAGGTAGCGACAGTAAAAATTTATGCCACTAATAGCTGATTAATCAGCTAGAAAAATTTAAACGATTGGGTATGTAATTTTGTTAAGCCTTCATGTTTGTTAATTTATTCAAGAAATCAAATTACTGAGATATGAGCTTATGAGACAAGTGATTACACAATCTTAACTTACAAGAATTTAGCTTTGAGGTCATTTTGAGTTGATTAATTACTAGGCATATATTTCGTGGTAGAACGATGATTATTTCAGTGTATATTTATCTTAGCTATCATACCAAATCAACTTATAAATAGTGCACATTCACTTGGTACAATAGTCAAAAGGTGATCTGATTACGTCATTCTTGGTGTGTATGATTGTATATGTCATCGCCGTCGAAGAAATTAAGCTCAATTAGATCGGTCAATCTCTGACTGGTCACCATATGATCGATACATAATTTACTCCTCGTGTATATAAAGATGTGATGCGATTTCTGATCAATGTGTTCATTGAGAAAGAAATTAGATCAGAGTCGGAAAAGAGACAGAAAGAGGGAGGGGGTTGGGAGGAAAAATAGCGTCTTCTAGCTCATTTATCAAGCTTTCAAGGATGGATTTTGGTCGAGTTGTTTCTCGCCCTCAAGTCATCTTCTGTCCGGGATCTTCACAAGCAAGGGCTAAATTTCATACCAGGTAATTATAAAGCTGGGTTTTGTTTTTGGCATAGATCATACTCTTCTTGTAAGTTGATACCATTAACCTGTAAGTGATTATTTCAGCTGCTTATCAATTGATTCTGCAAATGGGATTTCAATCCCTTGGAGAAGAGGTGCCGTTGCGAATGCAAAGAGCATCGGTATGTGCCATCGATCAATTGTATCGTGTGATTTGATATGCATTAATTCTTCAAAAAAATGTTTTTGATATCATAGAAATCTTCAAATAGAAGGATCGACGTTTTGTGAACATTATATACTTACACCTACATATTATGGTTGCTTTTATTTATCAGATATGACTGCAGGAATCCAACGAAATCCTAACATGGAGAAGCTCCATACAAATTACTTGTTCCAAGAAGTGAGTAATTAAGCTGTTCAAGTTTCAGATCAGAATGGCCTTCTTACATAAGTTTTTCTCTTTTAATTCACCAAAAATGTTGTGGCTAATTAATTGGAGAGCATGGGATTTCAGATAAGTTTGCGGGAGATAGAGCATGTCAGGAAGCACCCGAACGCCCGAGTGATAAGCCTGGGAATTGGGGACACAACCCAGCCTCTGCCAGACATAGTTGCTTCTACCATGGCCGAGGTAGTATATTGTAAGAAACCATGCATGCATATTCGCTGGCAAGTACTCATTATAACAATCAGCACTCACAACAAGAAAACGAAGTATTAGAAGGAAATTTTAATGATAATTTTTTATGTTGTAAATTTCGAACTTAATGACGAATTTATCATCACTAATTATGCCGTGGTTTTTAGTGACTTCCATATACAATATGTCGATGTGTACATGTCTAATACTTTAAGCCATTCGGTTTAAAGGAATGTACAGATTGTTAGTATTATGTTTCGCTGATTTGTTAGTCCACCTTGTCTTTCGGAACAAGGTTGTCTTGTAGGGTATCCAAATATAAAATGAGGGTATATAAAACTCGACGTCCAAGTTCTACTCTTACTAATAAAATAGAAACTCAATAATGGTCCGAGATCAAAAGTAGGAAAATTGTCCTATCAAAATACAAGAATTTTCAAAAAATACAAAAAAAATATTTATTAAAAAAATAATAAAAATATCTTTAACAGTAGAAAGTCGTGGGTTTGGATCCAAATGCGGTTAACTTTAACTTCTATTTTTTTACTACTAATAAAAGTATGTTTAATTATCTTGAAAAAAATATAACTAATAAGAGTCTGTCTATCTTGAAAAAAATATAATAAAAAACTAAATAATTAAAATTTATCTTTTCATTTAAATAAGGTATATTTTTAAAGTCAATTATACTCTACATCTAAGATATTAAATTATTACATTCAATCTTATTATTCAATAAGAGTTTATATATAAAATTAAAATTTATCCTATATATGTGGTGCATGGCGCGATATCTTGCTTAGTATTAATAAATGGAGAACTTGATATTGGCCTCTTAATTAAAACTAGAAGATTTAATCAATTAAAATACAACAAAAATAAAAGATTAATAAATCAAATTATTATAGTTTATCTTCTTATTCATTTAGGATCCATCTTTTAAAGACAATGAAAATTTATGTCTAAGATATTATATTATCTATATTGTCTACAATTAAACTTTATCTATAATATTAATCGTGCTTGAGATGACATCTTTCCCGGTTAATATAATCTGCCAAGATCTTTAAAATTGTTTGCAACTTCCAAATACCAACAAGTGATATATAGATAGGATCAATGCATGAACGTAGGTTATTTTTAGAATGAAAACCAGTATTTAATTAGCATATCTAATGCTATTATATATATATATATGTGTGTGTGTGTGTGAAAGAATGAATTACCGAATTTGAGTTAAATTTAATTTAGAAGTAAAATTAATAAATTTTTAGCTAAAATGTCAGCTAAAGTTTCCTATATATGCCGACAACGTTGAGAACAATGATATAGAAACACTCCCCTTGATCTCCATCATCAGGAAACTAAACAACACCATTTAATATTCTTGATATATATATATGAGAATAACGATAATATTCTTCATAGACCATTGCTAATTAAATTAACAAAAAATAAATTGTAAAAAAAACTTTAGCCCCTAACTTAATTAATTCCATTATGGTTTCATCATTATTAATTTACGTCCCTAAAAGCTATATTAGATAGAAAAATCAATGAATATTATTAACGTCATCATATGATATGAGTTAAAAATGCCGTATAAGTTGTGCTACACGCCCAAAACACACATGTAGAAAATCAATTCTTATTAACAAAAGGGGAACAAATTTAAAGTCACACTCTAACGAAAAGTAGTAGACTAAACCAATTAAAATACAATAAAATTAAAATATATATTAAGTCATTATAGTTTATCTCCTCATTAAATAAATAAATTTTATCTCTAAAATCAGAGTCTATCATCTCCTCATTTAATTTAAACTTTATCAGTAAAATCATGATCTATCTTTAATATAGGCAAAGTCTATCGTCTCCTTATTTAATTTAGAGTATGTGTATAAAATATAGGTCAATCTCTAATATAGGTTGTGCATGGCACAATGTCTATGCCTAGTTTCTTTGATGAGCACTAGAAATTATTAAGTATGGTATAATTATTTAAATTGTAATAAAGTATCGAATTTGATGGCAAATACTAGCTGCATCAAAGAATTTATATTTGTTTTTTAAACTATTGGTGATATGTTGTTTTAGCTTTGATAAATTAGCAAGTAATACACTTACTTTCCTTTTAATTTTTATAGACTAGCATATAATGAACCCTAACATACAATTATATGAATGATATGAAAACTACACTTATACACTAATAATCATTGTACAAAATCAATAAAATTCAAAATAAAAGAGAGAGTCTATTCCCAAAATTTTAATTAGAGGCCCTTAATATATATATATATATATATATATATATATATATATATATATATATATATATATATATATATATATATATATATATATATATTAAGGGCCTCTAATTAAAATTTTAGGGTAGACTCTCTCTGTTTTATTTTTGAATTTTTATTGATTTTATTGCAATCGTTATTAGTGTATAAATTAGTTTTTCATATCATTCATATAATTAGTATGTTAGGGTTCGGTGTATTCGTCCATGCATAGCGAGTCGAATTTTCATCTTAAGGCACCAAGAGTAGATCCGCATGAGTTGGGTTCGGGTTAGCGAGCCTAATCGGGACTAGTGACATTCTGGTTTGGTTTGCAAGCGTGAACCGGATTTACGATGTCATGGGTACTTTTAAGTATAGCGCACGTCCGGACTTATGGTTCAAAGGGTACTAAAGGTGACTGCCTGAAAGTATTCGGTCTTTGTGCTCAAGCCGAAGATAATTATGGAAGAAATGAGAGGGCCTAGGATATACTGGTAGTCCTGAGTGACTAAAAAATAAAATAAGAAAATGCCTAGAGAGGTATAAGTAGACCAGTCAGTTCGAGATGCTAACAACTCTATAACCTAGTGGCTCCTTAGTAGATGCCCTTAGGAGTGTTCATGAGAAGTATATAAAATTATTTTTTTCTCACATGAGAGTTAACTTTCATAGCTATTTGATATAGCTATATTTTGGACTAGTAACACTTGTTATTGACATGTTTTTATAATATATGTAGGTGATAATTATGAGTTTGATGTGCTAGCTTGGACAGAGGAGCAATGATGTCTCTTACAAACACATGTCCGATGATAGAATGTTTAGTACTTTATTTATGATGTCATTATATTGAGAATGATGTGATGAAATGCAAGATATGATATTATAATGTGATATGATATCTTCTTTAGTAGCAAAATTTCTAATGATGACATGTTAATATATATGTTTTAGTAAATATATTTAGAGATTAAATACATACAACAAGTGCGTCAAGACCGAGAATTTGAGTGTGAAACCTGAATAGAATGTACAGGAGGGTCGAGACCCAAGATTCAAAATGATTTAAACAACAGATTAGAATTCTATGTGAATGACAATGTTTGATATATATATATATATATATATATATGTTTTTTTATTGCAATTATTGGTGTGTAAATTGATTTTCATGTCATCAATATAGTAGCATATTAGGGTTCGGTACATTTATCCATGCATAACGATTAACATATTCATCTTAAGACTCCAAGAGGTAGATCCGCACATATTGGGTTCATGTTAGCCGACCCTAATCGGGACCCGTGACATTCTAGTTCGGTTCGCGAGTGTGAACCAGATTTGGGGTGTTATACATGTCTGCGTTCAATAAGTACAACAAATTTCCTCTTTTCTTATCTCTTGAGATAAAAAAAGGGAATTCATTTTTCTATTCATTTAATAACACATGGGTGAGTCACATAAAATAATCATAATTAAATTAAATACAAAACACATGGTAAAAGTATTAAAATTTTTTAGGTTATATTGTATATATACTAATTTTAGTAGGATTAACTATTTAAAATTTTTATGTCATTTACATTTTTTTCATGCTAACTAAACGGAACCTTAAGTTACCATATAAATATGTCAACAACTAATTTTAATAAGCTAAGCAATACATAAAGAGAAAGAAAAAGTTAATATCACCAACATAACACTCTTATATCGGCTATATTTAATATGAGACTTGAGATTACGGGATGGTCAAAATAAAGTAATTTTACCCAAATTACTAAAAAATATAGGACGTGTGATCTATTTAGATGTTAATTTACATGTTGTTAATAGTGACAAAAAAATAGAAAGCTAGTTATCCATGGTATTAGGCAGTCAAAAACTTTTGGGTTTTGTTGCCACTCGTTAGAAGGTCAAATCCATCTAGACGTGGGTAAATTTGATATTTAGAGTTTAGCGCATTTGGTATTTTCTTTCATCCAAGTAGCATCAACTAACAACTTAAAACTAGACATATTTTTAATCTTCATCTTTATCGTCATTATTTTTATTTTGTTGAATAATGTCATGTAAATTAGAGATAAATTTTAAGTTTATAAATAAATCTAATAGATTGTAATAATTTGACATCTTAGGGATACACTTCCATCCACTTTGTACGATAAGATATATTATAATAATTTGATTTATTTTTTATTTTTGTTATATTTTGATTAGTTAAATCTTTACTTTTAATAACTTTTTAACTCTTATTTTTAATATAAGAAAGCACTTATGTTAATGTATAAAAGGATATACATAAAACTGTATTCTCGCGTAAATTATAAAACATCAGAAAATCTAGGTTATGACTAATTAATTACATGTTAATCTAAAAGTAAAACCAGGCCCCCCCCATCATAATGAAAGAATATAAAATTTTCGAGTCAATTTAATTAAAAAAATAATTGAGTGAGTCATCAATGAGTTATACAAAATCACATATCATGTTAAACTAAAAAATTGGTAAGAATTAACATCCACGATCAAGCAATGTATATCAATCTTTTCATATCAACACCTAATTTCTACTCTTCCATATATGATCAAGTAGTACTTATTACTTACATTCTCATATAGATAGCCTAATCACAGCCTCTACAAATTACGCTCACTTTTTTTATGTCATATATTAAAGCTCGAACAAATAAAAACAAAATAGAAATGAGAACAAAAATATGCGAGGATAATATTTAGAGAACGGCGAATTAATAATTTTGTATTAAAGAAATGAAAATAAACCTACTCATGATAGAGGAAGAAAATTTTGAAATAGATTTTAATGGAAACCATAAAATTACAATTAGTACTTGCATGAATTTACGTATAAGCGGTTAAGTTAAAAAAATGGTTGTCAATATGTAGGCCAACAATTAGGGTAATTAATATTGCAAGTATCAACTAGAGCTAAATTACCAATTACTATCACATAGAAATGTAGATTTAAAGATTTATGTAGGAGGAGTTAATTAATTGGAAATATTGTTTGGCATGCATGCATGTATAAATATAAAGCTCATGGAAGTAGAGCTCCACCACCTGATCCTCACCGCCGTCATCGCAGTCTGCATCATCACCGGCACCCTCGTTGCCATCCTCATCCGCCACCTCCGCCACGCCCTCGCCTTCGACGCCCCGGGCCTTGAGAGGGCTACCGGGAGGCCAACCAGAAGGTTCTCCTCCACTTCCACAAGCACCGCCTCTGCGACGGTCTCGTGGAGGCCTCCGACGAGGGCTACTGGGAGGCCAACCAGAAGGTGCAGGAGCGGACGCGGTGCACGGTGGCGATGCTCGTCGACAGTGGCATCGCCCGCGGTGGGCACTTTCGTACTCGGCGAGGATCGTTGGGAACCCCTCCGTGACGATGACGGTGGTGCGGTTCCTGCCGGCGTTGGTCAAGGTGTTTCCGCCGGATGTGCTGACGCCGTCGGCGAAGAGCAAAGGAGACGAGGGTGGGGTGTTAGAAGCCTTCTCCCAGTTCGAGGTGGAGAATAGCGCAGTTCGGGGACTTCATCTCAATATATTACAATAGGCATGCACTTCTTCAATTTATCCGCTTTGGTTTTAAAAATTGACTTTAATTGCATAAAATGTATACTATAATAATTAAATTTATTTTTAAATTTTGTTATATTTTAATTGGTTAAATCTTCTACTTTTAATAACTTTTAACTCTCTTTTTTAATATAAGAGCAATTATGTTAATGTTTAAAAGGATATATACATAAAACTGTATTCTCGTGTACATTATAAAACATCAGAAAATCTAGGTTATGACTAATTAATTACATGTTAATCTAAAAAGTAAAACCAGCCCCCTCATCATGAAAAACAATATACAATTTTCGATCAATTTAATTAAAAAATAATTGAGTGAGTCATCAATGAGTTATACAAAATCACATATCATGTTAAACTTAAAAATTGGTAAGAATTAACATCCACGATCAAGCAATGTATATCAATCTTTTCATACAACACCTAATTTCTACTCTTCCATATATGATCAAGCAGTACTTATTACTTACATTCTCGTATAGATAGCCTAATCACAACCTCTATAAATTACGCTCACTTGTTTTTATGTCATATATTTAAGCTTGAACAAACAAAACATAATAGAAATGAGAACAAACATACGAAAGGATAATATTTAGAGAACGACAAATTAATAATTTTGTATTAACGAAATGAAATTAAACCTACTCATGATAGAGTAAGCAAAATTTGAAATAGATTTTAATGGAAATTATAAAATTACAATTGGTACTTGCACGAATTTATGTAAAAACGGTTAAGTTAAAAAAATGGTTGTCAATATTTTGGCCAACAATTAGGGTAATTAATATTGTAACTATCAACTAGAGCTAAATTACTAATTACTATCACACAGATATATAGATTTATGTAGGAGGAGTTAATTAATTGGAAATATTGTTTTGACATGCATGCATGAATATATATAAAGCTCATGGACGTAAAGCTCCACCACCTGATCCTCACCGCCGTCATCACAGTCTGCATCATCACCGGCACCCTCGTTGCCATCCTCATCCGCCACCACCGCCACGCCATCGCCTTCGAGCCTCGCCGCCGGACGCCCAGCTCAACCTCCTCGCCTGCGTCTACTCCCCCCGCCACATGCCCGCCGCCCTCAACCTCGTCGATGATGTCCCGCGGCGCCGACCGCTCCCCCTTCTCCGCCCACCTTATGCACCTCATCAAGCTCACCCAGCTCACCGCCGCCGCCGAATTTTTGTTCCAGTACCCCGGCGAAGAAGAAGAAGACGACAATCACCAAGACCATGAAGATCACCAGTACGGCGGGCAAGACGTGCACCTAGTGCACGCCGCCGCCGACACCTTCATCCGCGAGACCGGCGTCTCCCTCCACTTCCTCAAGGAGGTGTCGGAATTCCGAACCATTCACGAGGACGTGTGCAACGCGGCGGACGACGTCGGAGCAAACGTCGTCCTCCTCCACTTCCACAAGCACTGCCTCTGCGACGGTCTCGTGGAGGCCTCCGACGAGGGCTACCCGGCGGCCAACCAGAAGGTGCTGGAGCGGGTGCGGTGCACGGTGGCGATGCTCGTCGACAGTGGCATCGGCGGCGGTGGGCACCAGCAGGTGGCGGCGCTCTTCTTCAGAGGGCCCGACGACCGGGAGGCGCTTTCGTACGGGGCGAGGATCGCCGGGCACCCCGCCTTGACGATGACGGTGGTGCCGTTCCTGCCGGCGTTGGACAAGGTGTTTCCGTCGGCGGTGTCCACGCTGTCGGCTTAGAGCAAGGGGGACGAGGGTGGGGTGTTAGAGGCCTTCTCCCAGTTCGAGGTGGAGAATAGCGCAGTTCGGGACTTCATCTCAATATATTACAATAGGCATGCACTTCTTCAATTTATCCAACCTTTTAAAACAAATTAAAAAAATATAATCATCAATTATAAAAAATAAAATATGTTTTATGTGGTGTATACGAAAACTAGTTTAAATTTAATAAATTTTATATTTGTTAGACAGAGATGAATGATACATGAGTTTTTAATCCTTCCTAAAAGAATTCGGCAAAATGTTATTGTCTTTGTTCCTGAACCACGTAAGTGGATAGACACTATAAGAGGTGACTAGTTATTTTTGGAGGCTCCGGAACCACTTATATCCAATATACCACTCACTTTTAACAGTATTAACAATAATTACAGTTATTTATGTGTACAATATCATATTTTCTAGGTTTTGAGATTTTTATTTTTCTGTATATAAGACCACTTCAAAAAACCAAGATCATTTTTGCAATAAAATCCATGAAATCTATAGCATTTTTTTCAATTTATTCAGATTTATTTTGTTTGACCGATTATTAAATCCCTTGGATTTTATATTTTTTTCATGTCAACCAAAGCAAACAATTGTTGGCATTTTGAAACTTTTAGCATTGAAGAGATTATAGCTTAATAATCAACGCCTGAAAAAATTGAAAAAAAAACATTTAATCTTTCTTACAAGATGTGTGAATCTTACGGGAGATGATAACAATAGTCTTAAAAATGATGGACACATAGGTATGTCGCCACTGGACTGGTGAACTATGTAGTGAAGTTTGTGGAAGATGGTGCAAGCACGCAGCATTGAGTTACATGAATGGATAATACTCACTGTACATTGTAGGGAGGGGTGGTCGGGGCTTGTCGCCGTTGACGACCGGAATGAGCGACTGAAGATTGCCGTGGAGCTGGACCGATCGGCGACCTGTTAGCATCCACTGATTTCATGAGCAGTGGATCAGTTTTGGTTGTACAACAACACAAGAGCTCAAGTAAGGACAATGTTAAGCAAGATCATAAGCTAGGAAAACTTTGAATATCATATGGCTATTGTACAGTAGATTTTTTCTCTTCTTTATATACCTAGATTGATATGCTAAAATTGCTTTCATCATGAGCCAATTGCACCACCAACTTAATCAACACATACAACTTAGGGTTTTCCAAGAATAACTGTTGGGCTTAACCAAATAAACCAAATACAAATCCTCTATTTTAACACATAAAGATGAGAAGTACCAAACAAATAGAGAGAGAAGACAAAATAATTTTACGTGGAAAACCTCAAATTTGGGGAAAAAATCACGGGGCAAACAACCATATCAAATTCAGTGTATCACAATTTTGATACAGAAAAGATCCACAGGAAAACAAACTCCACAATACTAATTTATTGTACTTTCTACAAAATTAGTATAAAGTCGTAGAAGATAATAAAAGAAGAATATTACAAATTAAGAACTTAGCGAAGTTACCATTGACGATTGCAAGCCAATCTCAACAAAGAATTTACCTTTCTTCAATCCACACAGGTTCTTTCTTCTTTTGCAGTAGCAGTTTTTCTCCAAAATCCAAAAACAAAAAAACCAAAGAAGAAAAGCATCGTACGTTGTTTTTATTCCTTTCAACTAACCAAATTTGAAAAATCTTGATTTTTGCCAAAAATAGGGTTGTAAGTGATGTATTTACGGAGAAGGGACAACCTAACAAACCTTCCCTTCCCGACTCCATAAAACACCTCTAGCCAGCATGGGAAGCTCCATCCATGCCTGCTCCATTCCTGTAGTAAACATGTTTATCCTTTAACACAACTTTAGTCATCATATCTGAAATATTCCTTGCAATATGAATTTTTGTTAGTTCAAGAGATTTACTTTCCAACACATCTCTTATTCAGTGATATCTCACATCAATGTGCTTGCTCCTTGAATGAAAACTTGAATTCTTACTCAGGTGAATTGCACTCTGGCTATCACAGTGTACAATATATCTCTCCTGTTCAATGCCAATTTCATTCAAAAATCTATTAGTCCATAGCATCTCCTTGTAAGCCTCTGTAGCAGCAATAAATTCTGATTCAGTTGTGGATAATGCAACACATTTTTGCAACCTAGACTGCCAAGACACAGCCCCATTACCAAATTAACAATAAACCCAGATGTTGACCTTCTTGTTTCCAGGTCACCTACCATGTCTGCATCGGTGTAGCCAACCAATAAAGGTTTATCACTTCCAAAACACAAACACATTTTGGACATACCTCTCAAGTACCTCATTATCCATTTAACTGCTCGGATTTGCTAAATGTCTGACTAATCATTTCAACTGCATATACTATATCAGGCCTTGTACAAACCATAGCATACATCAAACTACCAACTGCAGAAGCATAAGGAACCTTTCTCATTTCCTTCATTTCTGTTTCACTTAAGTCATTTTTCTTCAACTTGAAGTGACCCCCAAGTGGAACTCCAACCGGCTTTGCATCTTTCATGTTGAATTTTTAAGTACCTTTTCTATGTACTTTTGTTGTGACACCCAAAGCTTTCTAGCTCCCTTGTCACGCCGAATGGACATTCCCAAGATTTGCTTTGCCGGTCCCAAATCCTTCATTGCAAAGGATTTGTTCAAGTTCTTCTTTAAACTTGCAATCTTGGCTCCATCATGTCCTACAATCAACATGTCATCCATATAAAGCAACAGAATAACAAAGTCACCATCATCAAACCTCTTGACAAGCACACAGTGATCATAAATAGATTTCTTGTACCCATTCTTTTCCATAAAAGAATCAAACTTTTTATACCACTGTCTAGGAGCTTGCTTCAAACCATACAAACTCTTTTCAGTCTGCACACCATCTGTTCCTTTCCTCTGACTTTAAAACCCTCTGGTTGCTCCATGTATATGGTCTCCTCAAGATCACCATGAAGAAAGGTCGTCTTCACATCTAACTGTTCAACTTCCAAATCCAAACTTGCAGCCAAAGCCAGAACAATTCTAATAGAAGACATTTTAACAACAGGAGAAAAAATTTCATCGAAATCAATACCTTTCTTCTGTCCGAAGCCCTTCACCACCAACCTTGCCTTGTACCTTGGTTGTGTGTTATTTTCTTCATATTTGATCCTGTAGACCCATTTGTTCCTCAATACTCTCTTCCCTTGAGGAAGATCCACCAACTCATAGGTGTGATTATCATGCAAAGATTTCATCTCATCTTGCATTGCCTTCAACCACTTCTCCTTTTCTACATGAGCTTTGACCTCACTGAAATTTTCTGGTTCTCCACATTCAGTAATTGTCACATATTCTGATGATGGATATCTTGTTGATGGAACTGGTTCACGAGCTGATCTCCTCACATTAGTTGGCTGCCCTTGATCAAAATCTCCATGTTCCTGTCCAACATCATTAACAAACTCATTAGAAATATCATCAGACACCACATCCTCACCCTCATCATCACTCGGTGGGGAAATAATTGTGTCATCCTGAGCCGCCTCTTCACTTCTAGCTGAGGTTGAAGGATCTTTTATCTTTTCCAAGCTTTCCTGAGATTTAGTTTGAGGAACTTCTTCCTTGCCAAAGTCCTCAACTGTTTGATCCTCCCTGAAAACTACATCTCTGCTTCGAATCAGTTTTCTATTCTTAGGATCCCAAAGTTTGTATCTAAACTTATCATCACCATATCCTAGAAAAATACATTCCACGGCTCTAGAGTCAAGCTTAGCCCTTTGCTCCTTGGGCAAATGTGCAAAGGCTTTACAACCAAAGACTCTCAAATGAGAATAACTGACCTTTTTGTCACTCCAAACCCTTTCTGGTATGTCACTGTCCAGAACATGTGTGGGAGATTTGTTGATTAAATAACAAGCTGTGCTCATGGCTTCACCCCATAAGCTTTTAGGCAACTTAGCTGAAGACAACATACTCCTAACCCTCTTAGAGATGGTCCTGTTCATTCTTTCAGCCACTCCATTATGTTGAGGAGTATAAGGAACCATCTTCTCATGCCTAATCCCATGCTTGCTACAATATTCATCAAACTCAACAGAACAATATTCACCACCATTATCACTTTTAAGACATTTCAAGAGCTTACCAGTTTCTCTTTCAACCAATACATGAAAATTCTTAAAGATGCCAAAAACATCACAGTGTACTTAACTCAATAAGCCCACACCTTCATAGAAGTATCATCAATAAAAGTGACAAAATAAATAGAACCGCCAAGAGATTTTACCTCCATAGGCCCACACACATCAGAGTGTACTAACTCAAGAACTTCTGACTTCCTTGTACTTGTGCTTGCAAAGGATGTCCTACGTTGTTTCCCGATCAAACAATGGTCACAAGGACTAATTGTCATGTCCTTGACCTTAGGGAGGAGATTTAACTTCTTCAAAGTCTCTAGTCCCTTCTCACTCATGTGTCCCAATCGATGGTACCACAAATCAGAAGTGGAATCAAATGAGGAGATATTAACCTCCCCTCGAACTAGACTTGTCTCAGTTTTGTACAAACTGCAACACTTCTTCCCTTTAGCAACAACAAGAGAACCTTTCACAAGTTTGCACACACCTTGTACAAATTGTGAACCAAATCCTTCATCGTCAAGCGCTCTGGTTGACAACAAACTCATCCTCAAATTTGCAATATGTTTGACATTTTTAAGTACCAATCTGTAACCCGTGTTTGTTACTATATGCACATCTCCAAGTCCCACAATTATGGAAGTATCACTATTTCCCATCTTCATTATACCCAAATCGGAAGATTCATAGGTAGCAAAGAAATTTCAGCTTGGAGTTGCATGAAATGATGCTCCCGAGTCAACTACCCAACTAGCATCACAATTAGCCATCAAACAATCATTCCCACAATCAGAAAGAATCACCATGTCATCATGCACAACATTAGTGTTCGTTTCTCTTTGATCCTTGTTGTCCTTATTTTTCAAGTCTTTCTTGAGCTTCCAACAATCCTTCTTTATATGACCTCTCTTATCACAATAATAACACTTCAAGTGCTTCCTGGATTTAGACCTTCCTCAACTCTTGTCCCTTCTGTATGTATCTCTATTTCTCGATCTACCTCTTGCCTCTTCTGACACTAATGCATGAGACCCTAAAGTTGGTAGAGATTTTCTTCTCACCTCCTCATTTAGTAAACTGTTTGTTACCATGTCCATTGTGAGTTTTCCATCCAGAGCAGCATTGCTCAAAGATATCACCAATGTTTCCCAACTCTCTGGCAAAGTGTTGAGGAGCAGGATAGCTTGCCATTCTTCATCCAGAGTCATCTTCATCCTGGCAAGTTGAGTAAAAATACTCTTCATCTTATTAAGATGCTCACTTATGTAAGTTCCAACCTTATAGCTCAAATTCACCAATTTCTTTATCAAAAGGGTCTTATTGCCAGCAGTATTCCTCTCATAAACTTCTTGGAGTTTATCCCATATTGCTTTTGAGGACGTCAATTCAGAAACATGATGATACACAACTTCATCTACACATTGTATCAAACAGGCCATAACCTTCTTATCCAACTTATTCCAGTCCTTTTCAGAACTCCTCTGCCGGTTTCTGACCAGTGATAGGTTCATATAAATCCTTGGAATATAAATGATCAATCATTTTTCCTTTCCAATAATGCCAGTTACTAGGCTCCTTAAGAGATATCATCTTAACATACTTCTCATCAGCCATTTTGTTGAAATATAAATTATAGACACCCAACTAGGCTCTTAGAAATTTCATCGAACACCTACTGGGCATCAAATATCAACAACCAAAACTTGCAAACCCGGCTCTGATACCACTTGTTGGGATTAACCAAACAAACCAAATACAAATCCCTTATTTCAACACATAAGGATGAGAAGTACCAAGCAAATAGAGAGAAAAGACAAGATAATTTTACGTGAAAAACCCCAAATTTGGGGAAAAAACCACAGGGCAAACAGACAGATCAAATTCACTATATCATAATTTTGATAGAGAAAAGATCCACAGGAGAACAAACTCCCCAATACCAATTTACTGTACTTTCTACAAAATTGGTATAAAATCGTAGAAGATAATAAATGAAGAATATTACAGATTAAGAACTTGGCAAAGTTACTATTGACAATTGCAAGTCAATCTCAACAAAGCATTCACCTTTATTCAATCGACACAATTTCTTTCTCCCTTTGCAACAACCGTTTTCTCCAAAACCCAAAAACCAAAAAACTAAAGAAGAAAAACGACGTACGTTGATTTTATTCCTTTCAACTAACCAAATCTAGAAAATCTTGGTTTTTGCCCAAAACAGGGTTGTAAGTTCATGTATTTGGGGAGGAGGGACAACCCAACAATATTTGACATATTATTTATAAGGAACTTGAATTTCAGAGAACCAAAAACCGAACTGAACATGTTTTGAACCAAACCAAATTGCAAATTCAGTTTGGTTTAAGTTCAGTTTTTTAGGCTTTCGCAGCTCAACCTACATATCAATACAAGTCTTACACAGGGATATTCACGTACCTGCATTTACTTGTAACTCAAGACCTGCATTTACATCTTGTTGATCACATAAGCGTACTTTCATATTTGCCAAGCCAACAGTGGGCACAACTTGCACACCTTGAGCTTAACTCAATCAAATGTTGTAGTAAATAGAGAAACAGGATATGGTACAAATTAAGCAGGTGTTACTCCACCAGTTTGTAGGATTGATGCCTAGAATATCATTTGATATGATTGATAATCGTATGAATTAGAAGATATTTTAGCCATTTGCTATGAACAAAAAAAGCAGTTGCTAGGAGTGTTTTACTCATAACTTGAGCACAAAACAACACCTACACCACCCCTGATCAATAATCTTATCGTAACATTAAGAGTGGACAAAATTTTGCACAAGCATCCTAAGGAGAATCCAAACAACAAAATCTAACAGCGCAAAAAGATGATGCTGAGCAAGAAATTTATAAAAACACTATCTTTGCCCCCTGTGAGGCCTTTGGAAATGAAAGCATCTTCTTTCCGAGACGAGAGCTTTCACTTTTAGTTTTCCCACAAGGCTCAATGGTACAAAGCCATTAAGTTTTCCAGCATGACTTTAAGGAGTTTGGTTTGGCGGGCCCGAAAGATCAAAGCCTTTTTCTTGCAATTTTCATAAACAACTTTTGGAAGGTTCTTTTGGAGAAACCCATAAATCTGGATCTTTTTCAGACCATGTAAGGTGGTCACACAGACATCTTTCTCAGAAAAATAAAATCTTTCCTGGTAAAATAAGTACAAATTTGAAACCCAAGTAACGTAAGAGCAAATGAACCAATTTAAAATGTGCCTGAATTATATGCTCGCGTCTATTCTGTCATCCAAATAATCACCATCAAATCTTCTGTTACGAGCACCCCAATTATCAGGGAAATGATCAAATATTAAATACTAGGCAAGAATTTGTGCCATGTATGATCAATAACAATATTATAAATAGACTTTAATTTAATAAATGACTCTTATTATTAAACAATGAGAAATAAAAACTATAATAATTTAATATTTACGGAGATAAATTCTCATTTTAAAGATATATTTTTATAAAATTAGGAGATAAATTATAGTAATTTTATTTATCTATTTTTATTTTGATTGATTGAAACTCAGATTTTCATCCTAAATTAAGTGATTTTAATTCTTTATTTTATTAATAAATTAATAAAAATAGATATATATAATTGAAATATTTTATATACCATTCAGGTCAAGATAGGTGTCCCACTTCACCAAGAAGTCCGGGCTCAAGATGATGGTGCCGGCTTTTGTGATGGGTTGGTTTCTGCTTCCCCCGCGAGGGGAAGACGGCGAGGACGCTCGTGGCGTGGCTCACCGACCTGGTACACAATGCGCTTCTGCAGGGGATGAGAAGTCATCGAGGGGGTACTCCCTCATCCTCGTCGGCGCTAGCTTCGCCGGGAAGTTGGTGAGCACCGTGGTGGCCGCACTGTGCTTGAGGATGAAGTGTGTGGAAGCCTTCACTTTGGGCATCCTGTTCAGCGTCAATGGCTTTCTTCACATCTTCGTCCTCAGCCTCGCAAAGAGCATCGGGGTAAGCTTTTCTAATCTTCTTCTTCATCGTCATTATTTTTATTTTATTGAATAATTCTTATATGTCTCTTAGGAGGGAAATTTCTATAGGTGGAAATATATCATTCACTGGCTAATAACCACCAATAAATTACTACTCGTTTTATAAACTTGTTGGTGCCATGCACGGCCTACACTGAAGATAAACTTTAACTTTATAAATAAATCCGATAGACTATAAATGTGAAATAGGGTTCTTTAATATCTACTTTGTTGGTTCATTGTTGCATCACGACTTTAAACACAAAGTATATTTAAAATTTTAATATTTACTTCTTTTAGTTATTATGACCTTGGTAGTTATTAAGGCTGCTTAACGAGCGAGTAAGCCAACCACAGCTTGTACTCAAACTCGACTCGAATAGCTCGAAGTTCGTTCGAACTCGACTCGAGATTGAACTAGTTTTGAGTATATATGCTCGAAATTGACTCGAAAATTTATGATGTTGTTCAAGCTCGACTCGAGTTCAAATACACTTAAACTATTCAATTTTAAGGAACTCGAAACAAGCTTATTTTCGGAGCTCGAAACCGGCTCATTTGAGAGCTTGAAACCAACTCGATCATAAGGTTGAAAATAGCTCTTTTGGTAAAAAACATTCAGTTATGTAAATTAAAATTAACAAAAATAGTCTATCAACATATTTATAGAAATTATGTCAAATAATAAAAGGTTTTTTCAAGTTTTAACATTGTTTCATTTTTTTTACAAAATACCTAAGACACCGTTCAACAATATATGTTTCCAAAAAATAAAATGCTTAGAACAGTAAACCCAAAATTGGAAGAAAGCTATCAAAAGTATATATTTTATCATTTTCATCTATATTTAGATGGCTTTTACTCGAAAAAAAATATCAGATATCATCCATTGTAAGATGTTAGATTACAAAAAAATAAATTTTGTAAAAGGAATAAATATATTTTAGTATTCTTTCTAGATTCAATAGAAAAACTTTAAACTAATCATCCCTAATGAATAAAGTTCATGGGTGTATTCTAATAACTACGAAGGCCAAAACAACTAAAAGAAGTAGATATTACAATTTTAAATATACTTTGTGTTTGAATATATGATGCAGAAGTAAACCAATAAAAGTAGATATTAAAGAATTCTATTTCACTTTTAGATCAGAAAAATTTAATATAAAATTAGGCTATAGTCGTACTTCAACTTATTACATAAATAATATTATAATATTAAAATATAAAAATAATCTAAAAACACAATCATGTCAAGACAAATAAAAAGAGACAATATTTACTATTAAAAAACAAACGCTTAAGAATAACATGTACAATCTAAATCATTACCCGAGTCCTCCTTCTCATCATTCTCATCTTCACTCTCTTCACAATATCGTAGGCGTAGCCAATCTTGAACATGAATTAAATCTTCAATTGTGTTCGGTTTCAAACTATTACGGCAATCATTAATAACTCTCTCACCCATACTAAAAGCAGATTCTGACGTTAATGCAGAAATTGGAATTGCTAAAATATCTTTTATCATGAACCACTAAGGTTTTATATTTCAATTAAGTAGTTTTCCTTTGGAACATCACATATATGCATTACCAATATATAACAATTTTTGTTAAAAACTATATATATATATATATATATATATATATATTCCAATTTAAATCACACGTGAATTTTAATCAACAACTCTCAGTAGATTTATCAACATTAACCGGTTAACCACCAATAAAACTAAAAAAAACAACTTTTAATCAATTATTATTATCTCAAAGATTAACTCCATGCATTAACACCATAATTAGCCATTTAACGTTGATGCAAGACATCTCAACCATAAACCTTCATTTAAGAACTTGATCGAAACTAAAATACACAAACTAAATAAATATTACAGATCCGCACAACCTATGGTATCCATCAAGCACGCTATGGTGCCAACGGCCGCAGTCGCAATTAGAGAGAAAGCCAACGAAGGGAGAACCCATTCAGCCTGGTAAACTTCAGGTTATGCATATTGGTGGCATTAAATCCAACCAAAGAGATCCCAACAATAATTAATAACAACCCATGCATGATTTAGTAAACATATGAAGCAATTCAATCAAAGAAAAAACAAATCTGCATGGTGTTGCAAACAAGCATCACATGCACGACGCCGGCAATCATAACACAAACCGAAAGCTACTGGATCCATGAGAATGATGCTTCAAATAAAAGACGGCAACAAACAACGTAGAATAACATATAGAAATGAATCAAACAGGGTACATTAATATGAAGCATCAATCATAACACTCTACAGCAATATGGGATACAATTTCTACACATAGATCTACCCATACCCAACTCAAAACTCATATGCATGCCATGAATATGATCTAAAAATTAAAAAAATGAAGGAGAAGCAAAAGAGCTGAGATGAAGAAGTAGAGGAAGAAAGATGACATGGACGAAGGTCTGGGCTTCTAACGTGGGACAGGAGGAAAGTTAGTAGCTTTCTCCTCAAAATCTCCTAAAATAACGCTCCAAATACTAACCTACTCCACCCAGTCAACCCCTAAAATTCTGCACGTTCAAAAAGGATGTTCTAAAATTTACAAGGCAACCCTTAACCAACACAACCAAGTCTAAGTTAGGCTCAACCCTTGGTTTAACCAAAAAAATAAAATAAAATTATATTAATAATAAATAAAACACAGGTTTTTACAACTATAAATCAAAATTCATTTAAGCATACAAATAACAAAATATTATCATCTCATATACAGCACAAACGAATACAAACATTCATTTTAACATTTCACCGTGCATTTAACATTTTTTAAAAACCACCATATACATCAACAAACCAATGCAAACATAAATTCATTTTATCATTGCATTCACCACTTCAATTAGGAGAAAACCAGGAGATAATATACGAACAAATTAATATTCAATTCATCATTGCATTCATATTCCATCATTACAATCAATTAAAAAATCTACAAATTACGACAAATAAAGCATTATTCATTAGTCATTACAAATCTGTCCTTAAACAAAATAACATGTATCAAATAAGAAAAAATAAAAAATGAAGCTCTCACCTTGCGTCGAAGGAGGAGAGGTTGGCGATGGCATCGGCGTTGAAGGGAGAAGGTTGTTATCGTCGATGTCCCAAGCCCGACAGAAGGTGTCGCTGCTGTTGTTGAAGTTAAAAGAGTCCAACCGGGCCGGCGTTCAGGTTCCAGGGGATTGTTGTCGTGGATGTGAGGAGGGTTGTCGCCGTTGGTTGTGAAAAGAGAGCCGCCGCGTTGGCCCTGAGGCCGCTGTCAGCGTCGTTAGGGTTTGCAAATATAACCCCTGTATAAGTTGTGTAAAGTTATTAAAACCGGGTAAAACACATGAATCGGGCGATACACACAAACCAGCTGGTTCTAGTTTTTTACTAAAATTGGGGGAAAAACCAGTTTGATTCTAATACTATATGTAATGACCCAGGCAATTAACATAATTTGCAAAGTGTAAACTATTCTTTCAATGATTAACTTAGCTAAAAATCTATAAGAATGCCCCAATAGTATAGTGGATCCTATCTCGGTAGGTATTGGATACGAACCTAATTATTTGGGGATCTTATTGAGAAAATAAAAGGAGGTGGGCAAAAGAAAAAGAAAAAGAAAAACAAAATCAGCTTTCAACCGAAAGAGAATTTACATCCCATCTTTTATATTTTTTCTCGTGTACTTCCATTTGTTTTATAGAAAACCAGGTGACAATGAAACCTAGGAGGTGGATGGGACAGCGGTGGCGAGGAAGAGGGCAAACGGGAGAGGAAGAGGCGTGCGGAGAAAACTCGGGAGAAACACATATGTGTGTAAGGGTAGTTTTATAAATAAATTTGACTCCCTTTCGACTCAAGTCAATTATAATAAAATAAATCTAAAAAATACAAAATAAAATATAATAATATTCAATAAAATGCGATACACCTAATAATCGTCTAATAATATATTCTAACTCTACCAACCCACCCAACACTCTAATAGTATATATTTTTAAAACTCGTTCAATCTCAAGTCGAGCTCGAATGAACTACGAGCTATTCGAGTCGAGTTCGAGCACAAGCCGAGCTCGGCTCGCTCACTCATTTAGCAGCCGTAGGTATTAGAGGCCTTCTCGCAATTCGAGGTGTCATTCGCAGATCAGGACTTCATCTCAACGTATTACACTAGGTACGCACTTCTTCAATTTTTTGAACATTTAAAACTAATTAAAAAAAATAATGGTCAATTATAAAAAATAAAATATGTTTATGTGTTGTATATGAAAACTAGTTGAAATTTAATAAATTTTATATTTGTTAGACTAGAGATGTGTGGTATGCAGGTTTTTAAGCCTTCCGAAAAGAACTAAGCAAAGTGTTTATTGTCTTTATTCCCGAACCACAGAAGTTGAAAGACACTAAGGGAGAGGGATATACTCTTTTATTTTTTGAATCGCTAAACTTGTAGATGACTAGTTATTTTAGGAGGCTCAGGAACCACTTATATCCAAATTACCACACATTTTTAACCGTATTAAAATGAAGCTCTGTTATTTATGTGTAAAATATCATAATTTTTCTCAGTTTTGAGATTTTTATTTTTCTGTATATAAGACCACTTCAAAACCCAAGATCATTTTTGCACTAAAATCTATTAAACTAGAGCATTTTTTTAAAGTTATTCAGATTTATTTAGTTTGACCGATTATTAATCGCTTGGATTTTATACTTTTTTTCATGTCAACCATACCAAACAATTGTTGGGATTTTGACACTTTTAGCATTGAAAAGATTATAGCTTAATAATGAACGGCTAAAAAAATTGAAAAATAAAACATTTACTCTTCCATACGAGACGTGAATTTTTCGGGAAATGCTGACAATAGTCTTAAAAATGATGGATACATAGGTATGTGGCCACTAGACTGGTGAACTATGTAGTGAAGTATGTGGAAGATGGTGCAAGCTCAGTAGCAGCATTGAGCTCCATGAATGGATACTATCATGTACATTGTAGGAAGGGGTAGTCGGGGCTTGTCGCCGTTGACGACTGGAATGAGCGACTGGGAACATTGCCGGGAACTGGGAACAATCGGCGACCTGTTAGCATCCACTGATTTCATGAGCAGTGGATCAGTTTTGGTTGTGCAACAACACAAGAGCCCAAGTAAGGACAATGTTAAGCAAGATCATAAGCTTAGAAAACTTTGAATATCATATGGTTATTGTACAGTAGATTTTTTCTCTTCTTTATATACCTAGATTGATTTGCTAAAATTGCTTTCAGCGTGAGCCAATTGCACCACCAACTTAATCAACACATACAAGTTAGGGTTTTCCTAAAATAACTGCAATTTTTCGACTTGATTTTGTTTCATTCTTAAACCAAAATTTGAAATATTATATATAAGGAATTTGAATTTCAGAGAACCAAAAATCGAACTGAACATGTTTAAACCAACCAAATTGCAGTTCGGATTAAGTACAGTTTTCTAGGTTTTCCCAGCTCATCCTACATATCAATACAAGTTTTACACAGGGATATTCACATACCTGCATTTACTTGTAACTCAAGACCTGCATTTACATCTTGTTGAACACATAAGCATAGTTTCATATTTGCCAAGACAACAGTGGGCACGACTTGCACACCTTGAGCTTAACTCAATCAAATGTTGTAGTAAATAGAGAAACAGGATATGGTACAAATTAAGCAGGTGTTACTCCACCAGTTTGTAGGATTGATACCTAGAATATCATTTGATATGATTGATAATCGTATGAATTAGAAGATATTTTAGCCATTTGCTATGAACAAAACAAGCAGTTGTTAGGAGTGTTTTACACATAACTTAAGCAGAAAACGACACCTACACCGCCCCTGATCAATAATCTTAACGTAACTTTAAGAGTGGACAAAATTTTGCGCAAGCATCCTAAGGAGAATCCAAACAACAAAATCTAACAGCGCAAAAAGATGATGAAGAGCAAGAAATTTATAAAAACAGTATCTTTGCCCCCTGTGACGCCTTTGGAAATGAAAGCATCTTCTTTACGAGACGAGAGCTTTCACTTATAGTTTTCCCACGAGGGTCAATGGTACAAAGCCATTAAGTTTGGTTTGGCGGGCCCGAAAGAGCAAAGCCTTTTTCTTCACATTTTCAGAAAATTTTTTGGAAGATTCTTTTGGAGAAACCCATAAATCTGGATCTTTTTCAGACCATGTAAGGTGGTCACACAGACATCTTCCATAGATTCCCATAGTTCTTTCTCAGAAAAATCAAATCTTTCCTGCAAAATAAGTACAAATTGAAACCCAAGTAACAGAAGAGCAAATGAACCAACTTAAAATGTGCCTGAATTATATGCTCGCGTCTATTCTGTCATCCAAATAATCACCATCAACTCTTCTGTTAGAAGCACCACAATCATCATCATCCTCTGAAGTTCTTTCATTTTCCATTGCACCATCAGATCGAAGATCTTGACGCATAGAACACTTCAGAAACAAACTTAGCCATTGAGCTTTCCTTCTTCTTTTTTTCAAAAAAAGAAGAATAGAAACTGCCACTCAATAAGCATTCTTTAGATATACCAAAGACCTGCTTAGAAAGTTGGCCAGAAAAAGGGAGTACCTGAGGCATACTCTGCACAAACGAAGATGTCTAACTTGTCCTAGGAAGCCAAGTATTTCTAATTAACATGGTGTCACAGTCATCATGAGAGCAGTCATCGCCCATTTCTGTTAAATTCAATGTAGCTTTTGTAAGTGGAGACAAAATTTCCAACACATGATTTCAATCCCCAAAGTTGTCAATGTAGCTTTTGTAGCTTTCCTCAGGGAAGCTCTTTCAATCACCAAGTTGTCAAGTGTGGTGTGTTGATTTCAATCTCACCATCAGGATATGAAAAATCGAATATTTTCAACATCATAAGATTTGGGTTTCTCAGGACTATTTTTAGAAGGGATCATTTATTGCAAGCAGCTAATGTGAGCTTTGCAAGTAGGGGACACTGTGGACTTAGATCAAGCATGCCATTCTCACTCAATTCACTTAAATAGTTTTGAGGGAGACCAGGTGAGTGGAACAAGGCAAATCAAAGTTGCAATATTGCAATTTTAAAAGAACGAGTGATTCACAAATAAAAAGGCATGGAGGTAACATGCAGGGCACATTAGGTTTCTCCCAGATTGCAAGTCCAACTCAAGTTTCTCAATGAGAAGATCAACTGCAAAATGCATCCATGAATCCACTCTACCTGCATCTCCGTCTTTGTAGTATGCAACAATCGACAAATTCTGGACATTTGCACCCTTATGTAGAGCCAAAACACTGTAAATGTTAACTTTCCGACAACTAGAATGACGGCCAAACACTAAATTATACAGATACATGTTGGAAATTGGACATAAATATATACATGAATCAGGAATTGTATCATATGTTATTATATAAGGTTGGCTAAATTAAATTGATCTACTAAAGTTAAGGGTTATGAGCCATAAATTAAAGTGTGGAATTTAATGAGAAAAGTGTGGAATTCAATGTGTAGATACCTTTTCATAAATTCTCTTTCGTAATGGGTGGAATTGAATTTATGGAACTAAGGCTATAAATAAGGAGGTTATGGTCCCTGAATTCATATCTGGTTTTCGTTCTGGTATCCCATTGTCCAGAACTTTGGTTTAGAAAACTAGTCTTGGATTTGGAAGATCCATAACTGAGAATTCAGGTTTTGAAAACTCTTCCTGGATTCAGACTTTAGTTTCTTTATGGCTTCAGGTACGCTTCCGCTATTTTATTTATCTAGTTTAATTTACTCGATGATTTGATATGAAATCTAATAAAGTCTATCAAGCGGCATCAGAGCCACCTTCATATCAAATTATTGAGACTTAGGTTTTATTTTATGAATTTTTGTGGGATTTAATCCCAAAATTTAGGTCCTCTTTTGGTAACATAACATGAGGAAAATAAAGTTACAAAAGGTTATAATTTTGGAAACTCCCACATAAAGATATTTTATTTTATAACCTTTTGGTTAAGTCATAATTAATATTTTAAAATTTATTAAGGACTACAATATGCTGCCAAAGTAGCCTCTTTTGTGGAAATTAATTTATTTTTTAAATATTAAGACAGTTATGAGTATTTAATTCATGTGGATATTAATCGGCCAAAAGGAAGGTTAATGTTTGACAGAATTCTATATTCATATGTGGTAATAGGTATGGGACAATTATCAAGTGTCCATGTGGATGATAAATCGGCCAAAAGGAAGGTTTATTATTTGACAGGATTTATTGTTCATATTTTACTACACTAAAGACTCATTATTGTAATAAATATGGGATAATTATCAGGTTTCCATGTGGATAATAATCGGCCAAAGAAGGTTTTATCTGACAGGATTTATTATCCATATTTGATATGACATTAAAATAATAAATATGGGATAATTATCAGGTTTCCATGTGGATAATAAATCGGCCAAAAGGAAGGTTTTTATCTGACAGGATTTATTATCCATATTTGATTATGACATTAAAATAATAAATATGAGATAATTATTAGGTTTCCATGTGAATGATAAATCGGCCAAAAGGAAGGTTTATTATTTGACAGGATTTATTATCTATATTTTATTATTGCACTAAGAGTACCATTTACAAATTGATATTTCTGTCCAAAGACTAAATATTGATGTTGTGCTAGGTATCTATTAATGGGATTAATAATTATTAATCTTATTGTGAGCATGTTGTTTTGGCTTCAGTTAATCAGTCTGCTTCTATAATTTCTGCCAACATAAACTCAGTACCAATGCTTAAAGATAACTTTAAGGATTGGAAAACAAGCATAAGGGAGTACATCTTAGAGATGTCTAACATTGCTTCAAAACTAAAAGCACTAAAGTTAGAGCTATCTGAAGATTTGCTCGTGCATTTAGTTTTAATTTCTCTTCCTGCACAATTCGGTCAATTCAAGGTCAGTTACAACTGTCAAAGGGATAAATGGACTCTTAATGAGCTCATTTCTTATTGTGTGCAAGAAGAAGAAAGATTGAAACAAGAATAGGTTGAGAGTGCTCACTTGGCTAGTACCTATAAGGATAAAAATAAGAAAAGAAAGAGGGCTAAGGATGCTGATAATGGGTCTCACACACAACAGCAAAAGAAAGAAAATCAAGTTTCTTGTTGTTTCTTTTGTGGTAAACCTGGACATATGAAGAAGGAATGCACTAAGTATCACGCCTGGCGTGTAAAGAAAGGTTCATTTCTTAATTTTGTTTGTTCTGAGGTTAATCTAGTTTCAGTACCAATACACACTTGGTGGCTAGATTCAGGTGCTACTACTCACATAAGTGTGTCAATGCAGGGTTGCCTGAGTTACAGAAAGCCAAATGATGCTGAAAGATTCATCTATATGGGTGATGGCAAATCAGTAATAGTTGAAGCAATAGGGATTTTTAGATTATTATTAGAGACAGGATTTTATTTGGATTTGAAAGAGACATATGTAGTACCGTCTTTTAGACGAAATTTGGTTTCTATTTCTATATTGGACAAATCAGGTTACTCTTGTTCATTTAGAAATAATAAGTTTAGTCTTTTTCTAAATTCAAATATTGTGGGTACAGGGTCCTTGTCTTTTTATGATAATCTATATTTACTTGATACTATTGCATCTTTTAATGAAACCTTGCATGTGGAACTATGTGGTACAAAAAGAAAATTAACCAATGAGAATTCTGCTTTACTATGGCATAAGCGTTTAGGACACATTTCTAAACAAAGAATTGTACGACTTATGTCAGATGGAATTCTTGATTCTCTTAATTTTGCAGATTTTCAAATCTGTATTGGGTGCATTAAGGGAAAACAAACAAATATAAGGAGACTAGGTGCCAATAGATCTTCAAACGTCTTAGAACTAATACATACGGACATTTGTGGGCCCTTCCCTACGGCTTCTTGGAATGGTCAACAATATTTTATTACGTTCATAGACGATTATTCTCGTTATGGTTACCTTTATCTCATTCATGAGAAGTCTCAAGCATTGGACGTATTTAAGGCATATAAAGCTGAAGTTGAGAACCAACTTGACAGAACTATTAAGGCTATCAGATCTGATCGTGGTGGTGAATACTATGGCAGATATGATGGATCAGGTGTACAGCGTCCAGGACCATTTGCCAAATTTCTAGAAGAGTGTGGAATCGTCCCGCAATACACAATGCCAGGTACTCCTAGTATGAATGGTGTTGCTGAGAGACGAAACCGAACATTAAAGGACATGGTAAGAAGTATGATTGCTCATACTACTTTGCCTGATTCACTCTGGGGTGAGGCACTAAAGACAGCAGTATATCTTCTTAATAGAGTACCGACAAAAGCAACAGTTAAGACCCCTTATGAATTATGGACCGGAAAAAGGCCCAGTATAATGCATTTACGCATTTGGGGTTGTCCAGCTGAAGCAAGGCCTTATAGGCCGAATGAAAGGAAACTGGACTCAAGAACAATAAGCAGTTATTTTGTTGGATACTCTGATCGGTCAATAGGGTATAAGTTTTATGATCCCACCATTAAGTCATTCTTTGAGACGAGAAATGCCCAGTTTTTGAGGATGTTGGTTTGGAAGGGGAAATGAGGTTAGAGACTTTGTCTTTGAAGAAGAATCTGATTCTCTTCCCATAATTGTTCTTGATAAAAATCAGGATCAGGATCATATTTCTGATGTAATTCAAGAAACAGTACCAGAATTACAAGACTTTGTCGAGAATCTCCCTACTCAAGTTATACCTGAAGGACAAACTCAACAACCTCAAGAGCAAATGCCATTGAGGAGATCCACAAGAGAAAGGAGAAAAGCAATTTCAGATGATTATATTATCTTTCTCCAAGAACATGAGGATAACAATGAAATGGTTGATGATCCAATCAGCTTTCATCAAGTCATGAAGAGTTCTAATTCTCAAAAGTGGATTGATGCCATGAATGAAGAGATGAAGTCCATGAAAACTAATGACGTTTGGGATCTCGTCTTATTGCCTGAAGGTGCGAAACCCATTGGTTGCAAATGGATATTTAAAACCAAGAGGGATTCGAAGGGTAATATAGAAAGATATAAGGCTCGTCTTGTTGCAAAGGGCTTTACTCAAAAGGAAGGCATTGATTATAATGAGACTTTCTCTCCAGTTTCATCGAAAGACTCGTTCAGAATAATTATGGCATTAGTGGCACATTTTGATCTTGAGTTACATCAGATGGATGTAAAGACTGCGTTTCTAAATGGTGACATTGATGAAACAATTTATATGGTGCAACCAGAAAACTTTGTATTAGGAGATTCAAAGAAGATGGTTTGCAAATTAAAGAAATCCATCTATGGACTTAAGCAGGCTTCTCGTCAATGGTATCACAAATTTCATCAAGTGATTCTCTCATTTGGTTTTGAGATGAATGTGATTGATGATTGTATATACCATAAGTTTAGTGGGAGTAAGTATATTTTCCTGGTTTTATATGTTGATGATATATTACTTGCCAGTAATAATATAGATTTTTTGCACGAAACCAAGAATCTTTTGTCAAAGAAATTTGAAATGAAAGATCTTGGTAATGCTTCTTTTGTATTAGGAATTCAAATACATCGGAATCGCGATCGATGTATACTTGGATTATCACAAAAGACATATATAGAAAATGTGCTTAAAAGATTTGGCATGCAAAATTGTAAACCAGGAGATACCCCTATTTCTAAAGGAGACAAATTCAGTCTCAATCAATGCCCCAAAAATGATATAGAAGAAAAGGAAATGCAAAAGATTCCCTATGCTTCAGTAGTGGGAAGTCTTATGTATGCTCAAGTATGTACGCGTCCAGATATTGCGTATATTGTTGGAATGTTGGGCAGATATCAAAGTAATCCAGGGTTGGATCACTGGATAGCAGCCAAAAGGGTCATGAGGTATCTTCAGAAAACAAAACATTACATGCTCACATATCGGAAATCAGATCAACTTGAGATCACAGGATATTCTGATTCCGATTTTGCTGGATGTCAAGATAGTCGTCGATCCACTTCTGGCTATGTCTATCTACTAGCTGGCGGAGCTATTTCTTGGAAAAGTGCTAAGCAGACACTCATAGCTTCTTCCACTATGGCAGCCGAATTCATAGCTTGTTATGAGGCATCCAATCAGGGAATATGGTTGCGGAATTTTGTCACAGGGCTGCGTATTGTTGATAATATTGAAAGACCACTTAAGATATTTTGTGACAATCAGTCTGCAGTATCATATTCAAATAACAACAGGAGCTCATCTAAATCAAAACATATAGAGATCAAGTTTCTTGTTGTGAAAGAAAGAGTTCAGAGTGGTAAAGTATCAATAGAACATATTGGAACAAACTCCATGGTTGCGGATCCGCTTACTAAAGGATTACTACCCAAGGTCTTTCATGAGCATGTTGCTCAGATGGGTATTGTATCATTTGATGATATGTTACTTTAGTGGGAGTTTGTATTGAACTGCAGTATTTTGGTTTAAGGTTCACTCTGTTTTGGTATTTTGGTGATCTCATAAGGTTGGACCAGTTGAAAATAGGCATGTTCAGATCAAATTACATGTAATTTTCATGCTACACATCCATACTTGATCTATGTCATTTGATTATGTTGGTGTATGTGACCATGGAAGGTTTAGTTACGCTCAATGTGACGAAAATCGCCTTGATCCTATATTGACATTGATTAATGGACGAGATTGTTATTTTGGTATAATGACATATGTTTGGAGCTCATAAAGTTATACAATTATTTTGTGTATATATTAAGTCCAAGTGGGAGATTGTTGGAAATTGGACATAAATATATACATGAATCAGGAATTGTATCATATGTTATTATATAAGGTTGGCTAAATTAAATTGATCTACTAAAGTTAAGGGTTATGAGCCATAAATTAAAGTGTGGAATTTAATGAGAAAAGTGTGGAATTCAATGTGTAGATACCTTTTCATAAATTCTCTTTCGTAATGGGTGGAATTGAATTTATGGAACTAAGGCTATAAATAAGGAGGTTATGGTCCCTGAATTCATATCTGGTTTTCGTTCTGGTATCCCATTGTCCAGAACTTTGGTTTAGAAAACTAGTCTTGGATTTGGAAGATCCATAACTGAGAATTCAGGTTTTGAAAACTCTTCCTGGATTCAGACTTTAGTTTCTTTATGGCTTCAGGTACGCTTCCGCTATTTCATTTATCTAGTTTAATTTACTCGATGATTTGATATGAAATCTAATAAAGTCTAACAATACATCCACAATAATCTCCATCTACTTGATAATATGCTGGTCTTTGTTGCATTCTTAGTAGGCAAGAGAGATAGCATCTTAACAAGTAATGTATCAGGCAAATCACTCAAACGATCAATAGCATTACCCTGTTCCCTCATTTCCAACCTCCCATTCCTCTCTTTCTTGTAAACCTTCCCTCTGCCTGCCTCCCAAAAGTATCCTGCAAAAGCAAATTTACATTAAAAAATGGCGAACATATAAATAGATACATCAGAAACAGAAACATAAATAGACAAAAGGTTCCACATAATTTTTCAAGATAAAATCCTACAGAAAACCTTGAAAGAAAAGCCTATCAACAAACAGATTCAATAATTTCTAAACTAGTTATATGGAATTTTGATATTTCAATGAAGAAAAACAATATTTGATATGTACTTTATATTATTGGATTTGGTGTATACTGCGCTACATGTGGGTTCTTGGCTAGTGAGAAATTAAAGCAATAATAACAGGTTTAATGGCTTATTGTGCCGATGAAAGTAACATCATCAAGTCATTGGAAGTGCCCATTCCACACTAAACTCATAACATCATGACTACAACGTTATGAACATAGAGTATCAGGTTTTTCTTTTTGCATGTTAATAATCAACGATAGCTTTATAGTAATCGGCATTCTTCAACAACAACTTCATTAAAAAAACATTCCACAACAAGAAATATATGTAAAGACACTAGCCATGCAAACATGCAAAAAAATGGTTATCACAACCAAGACAAAAGGATCATATGAAAAATCAAGCCAACAGTTCAAAAGGCTCAATCATATAATATTAAATGAATATAGGAACCCGTTTTCTAAACCGTGGTACATGGACATGGATCTTGGTCGTGGACGACTCAACCGACAGAAAAGCCATATAAAGAGCGAGGTCAAATTCGACCTCTTTTTTTAAAGAAAAATACTTTTCTACCGAATTTTTTTCTTTTTATTAAGTTTTGCATATTATAAAAAAATAGAAAATTGGGATCCTTGTTTTTATTTTTGGGAAAATATCATACATAGATACACTTAAAAGTTTTCTTTCAAAAATAACTATTTTTAAAATTTATATATTAATTATAACCAAATTCCATCATTTTAATTACGGACAACTAAAATACCAAAGTGTTTCACCACCACAAAAAAATGTTCTTGTATATCTCATTATCTTTTTCTACAAATATGATCAATAAAAAAATATAGGAGCACAGGCTTTAAGCTAAAGTGGATGTCTTCAACTGCCCAATTTCCCTTGTACCCAATCGGATTGGTCATCAATATTGCCCAATAATATTTTTGTTTGTTTAAAAACATAATAATTTACTTTTGGGTAGCCATCAGCATGTTTCTATACAATGCCAAACTATTTTTTTAAAAAAACATATGATATTGATGAGATGTTGTAGTTATGTTCTTATCTAAATTTTCCTTCAGAAATTTGAGGGAGTTTTAGGCATACAACACCTTTAATTTTCAGACAAAAAATTCTAAAATGAGGAAAAACTCCTTTAAATTGCCATCTTAATTATGTTGATGTTGAATCAGCCCCACATATGTTATATGTACATGATTAACCACTATTTGTTTTTTAAAAAGAAATAATCAAATGGACTCCCAAAAATTTTAAAAATTACTAAACAAGACTTGTGGGACTCGTAAATCATATTTGAGCTCAAGTTGGACGTCGCGTGGTGTATACCGATTATACTTGTATTATTTGAACTCCTTTCTAACTTCAAAAAATTCCTAAATCAACTTTATTTTATAATTTTTGGTGTCAAACTCTATGAAAGAACTCTTTATTGATAAATTTGGTTATTGACTTCATTTAACTCCGAGCTAAGTAGCAAAAGTTAACAAAATAAATTATTTTTTATATTAGAAAATAATATAATCTTATATTTAATATTTATAGCCTGGAAGATTAGACCAATAAAGTAATACATATTAATATGAGAAAAATTATTACCAACAACATCTGATATCATTATTTTTAGTATATGATATTTATTTGAAAAGAAAGTGATGTATAGTCAAAGAAGCCGAGTAATGAAAGAGAAAGAAACTCAGGGTCGGGTCACCGAGTCGCCTGGCCCAATTCCTTTGGATCGTGACACAAATTGACGCGGTTTATGGCCACCTTCCATCATGGGCCCGGTTCATAACTACTCTCACATTTTGAAATGGTCCATCATATCAATACCCTCATTAATCAGTTATTATCATAGATCTCCCAGTCAATCAATCCCTCTAATCTTTGTCACAATCAATCCCTCTAATCTTTGTCACTTAATAATTCAAGTAGACGTGTTGGGTTTGTGTAAGTAACAAATGACATAATTGATTCATTAGTATAGTATTCATATTTTTATAATGTTGGTACCTTTTGCAAGTTTCAGAAATTGTGCTATTTAGTGTTCAAAATATAGAGAGATAATCTGAAGGCTTTATGTTATAGTTTTAAAAAATAATAAGTTATAAGGTCTTTTAGTTCATAGATTATAACACTCATTTATTATTAAAATTTTAAAATTGTTTGATTGAGTGGTGTTAAAAATGGAAGCTAAGAAACTAATTAGGGCAACTGAGTAATAATCATGATCTAATGCAAACTAGCCTAAGTAGACTTGCTAGAATTGACATAGGTTGATGTGACTGTGATTGATGTGTGATGGATGTATGCGTGATATAGGATGTATGACTGCATCATAAGCAGGCATTAGTATTTAGTTTTGATGTGTAGGTACAGAGTAGGAGCTCGCCGCCTAGGCGCGAGGACCCGATTGGAGCTTCTGCTAGGTCCGTTTAGGACTTGTTCTCTGTTTTATGCTATTCTATTATGTATTTGATTTATCATGTGCAGGACGAGTTAAGTGGTGTTTTGTCGGATCCCACTTAACTCGGGCCATTTAGCCAACAGTTTTTTCGGATTAATAACCCTCGAGGATGAGATCCCTCGAGTCAGTTTTCGAAATTTAGATCCACCACAAGTTGCCTTCAGGCCTATTGTATAAATCCCAACCCAGGCCTATATATGTATAGTTTTCGCATTTTCGGTGAGAGATGGAATGAGGGTTACTGACGGCCACGCCTTCAGATAGGGCGTGTGCACGGAAGAGTGGGCTCTGGAGCTGGGGAGAACCCACTTCGTTCCCAAAGGATCCGGACAACTCCACCTTTGAGTTCCTCAAACCCGGAGAAGTGTGGAGGTTTACAGGTACTGCAATGTAGCGCATGTCTAGACTTGTGGTTCAAAGGGTACTAAAGGCGACTGCCTGAGAGTGTTCGGCCTTCGTCTCAAGGCCAAGAGTAATATGGAGGGTGTAGAGGGCGGAAAGGAATGAGATTTGATGCGAGAAGCGATAAAGAAATGGCCAAGGTATGAGAATGAGAAGGAAAGGGGGACGTTGTCGACCCGAGGGCGACGGCCCGATGGCGACGGTTCCCATATATGCCCTGATGAGAGTTCTTGAGGAAGTATATGGTTTTCATTCAACATGAGAGTTTGCTCTCCTGTGCCAGATTGATATTAGTTATTTTTCGGGGCGGTAACACTTGTTACTGACGGTTTTTCTATATATATGTAGGTGAGAAATGCGAGGGATGAAAGCTGTCGGGACTGCGGAGGAGCAGCACGGAACCGCGCACACATGTACCTGCCGCGTGTAATGTATAATGATGGTGTGTTAATGCTATGTGAATGATAATTATGATGTGTTTGTCTGGATGAATTGCTTATTATGAAACGAACGGATAAATGTGAATGAGTAGGGAGCCTTGGAGTTCAGACTCGGCTCAGATGAAAACAAATGAGATAATGATGGGATGCCATGGTAGATTGTTATATATTATATTGTTTTGATAAAGTATTTATATACCCTTGTTGTGGACAGGTTGGCCCTCATTACACTTTTAGGGGAAATTCTGTCCGTTTTTTTAGATATATATATATATATATATCTTTTGGTTTCTCATTTATTGTTTTGTCTTACTTTTGCTTGTACGTCATGGCATGCATGTAGGACCGCGTTAGAACCCAATTGTTCCCATTCATGTATTTCATGTTTGCATCTCCATCTTGAGACGCCGAGGGCAGATCCAGGTCAGCTTAACCGAACCCAGTAGATTAGCGAACGGTTCGGTCGCCGGTGACATTTCCGGGTCGGTTCACGGGTGAGCCGAAATGAGGTGTTACAACATAGATATATAGATTTATAGATTTATGTAGGAGTTAATTAATTGGAAATATTGTTTGACATGCATGCATGTATATATATAAAGCTCATGGACGTAAAGCTCCACCGCCTCATCCTCACCGCCGTCATCATAGTCTGCATCATCACCGGCACCCTCGTTGCCGTCCTCATCTTGCCGCCACCGCCATGCCCTCGCCTTCTCCCAGTTCGAGGGGCAGAATAGCGTAGATCAGGACTTCATCTCAATATATTACAATAGGTATGCACTTCTTCAATTTATCCAACATTTAAAACAAATTTAAAAAATATTGGTCAATTATAAAAAATAAAATATGTTTTATGTGGTGTATACTGAAAACTAGTTTAAATTTAATAAATTTTATATTTGTTAGACAAGAGATGAATGATATTCGAGTTTTTAAGCCTTTCTAAAAGAATTAGGCGAAAGTGTTTATTGTCTTTGTTCCTAAACCACATATGTGGAAAGACACTAAGCGAGAGGGATATGCACTTTTATTTTTTGAATTGCTAAAATTGTTGGTTATTTTAGGAGGCTCAGGAACCACTTAATCCAATATACCACACATTTTTAACAGTATTAAAAATAATTATATTTATTTGTGTAAAATATCATATTTTCCCGGGTCTGAGATTTTTATTTTTCTGTATATAAGACCACTTCAAAAAACCAAGATCATTTTTGCAATAAAATCCATGAAATCTATAGCATTATTTTCAATTTATTCAAATTTATTTAGTTTGCCCGATTTTTAATTGCTTAGATTTTATATTTTATTCTGGTCAACCATACCAAACAATTGTTGGCATTTTGACATTTTTAGAATTGAAAAGATTATAGCTTAATAATCAACGGCAGAAAAAATTGACAATACAAGTCTTACACAGGGATATTCACATACCTGCATTTACTTGTAACTCAAGATCTGCATTTACATCTTGTTGATCACATAAGCATACTTTCATATTTGCCAAGCCAACAGTGGGCACAACTTGCACACCTTGAGCTTAACTCAATCAAATGTTGTAGTAAATAGAGAAACAGGATATGGTACAAATTAAGCAGGGTGTTACTCCACCAGTTTGTAGGATTGATACCTAGAATATCATTTGATATGATTGATAATCGTATGAATTAGAAGATATTTTAGCCATTTGCTATGAACAAAAAAAGCAGTTGCTAGGAGTGTTTTACTCATAACTTGAGCACAAAACAACACCTACACCACCCCTGATCAATAATCTTATCGTAACATTAAGAGTGGACAAAATTTTGCACAAGCATCCTAAGGAGAATCCAAACAACAAAATCTAACAGCGCAAAAAGATGATGCAGAGCAAGAAATTTATAAAAACACTATCTTTGCCCCCTGTGAGGCCTTTGGAAATGAAAGCATCTTCTTTCCGAGACGAGAGCTTTCACTCATAGTTTTCCCACGAGGCTCAATGGTACAAGGCAGCACTTTAAGGAGTTTGGTTTGGGGCCGGAAAGAGCATGTAAGGTGGTCACACAGACATCTTCCATAGATTCCCATAACTCTTTCTCAGAAAAATCGAATCTTTCCTGTAAAATAAATACAAATTTGAAACCCAAGTAACATAAGAGCAAATGAACCAATTTAAAATGTACCTGAATTATATGCTCGCGCCTATTCTGTCATCCAAATAGTCAACATCAACTCTTCTGTGCAAGCACCCCAATCATCATCATCCTCTGAAGTTATTTCATTTTCCATTGCACCATCAGATCGAAGATCTTGACACATAGAATATATATGTCTCCACTTAATTCTATTCTGAGATTCTCTAAGGCTCGAACACCAATCTAAAATGTTGTCAAGTCCAATTATCTCAGATTTCAGCAATTCGGTATCAAGTCCTACATATAGAGATTTAATGGATGGACCAACTCTTGCTTCATCATCATAGGAGGAAAGGATCTTGCACATAACAGTATGGAAAAAGGCAAAATATCAGTGCAAAGAAAATGAGATAAAAACAAAGTTTTTTAATAGAAAACTAAATTAGAGATTATATGACAATCAATGCGTTTGAACAATAACTAACAGTCTATATTACAAGCACTAGTGACAGCTAACTCATGTTTAGGAGTAAATATAAAAATGTTAACTTGTAGAGTTGGAGACTCCAAGTAACACTTCAGAAACAAACTTAGGCATTGACTTTTCTTCTTCTTTTTCAAAAAAAAGAGAAGAAGAAGAAAAGAACTGTCATTCAATATGCTTTCTTTAGATATACCAAAGACCTGCGTAGAAAGTTGGCCACCAAAAAGGGAGCAACTGAAGGTATACTCTGCACAAACGTCATGCAGAGGAATTTCTAATTAAATGGTGCACAGTCGTCAAGAGCAGTCATCGCCCATTTCAGTTAAATTCAATGTAGCTTTCGTAAGTGAAGACAAATTTTCCAACACATAAGCCTTCCTCAGTGAATCTCTTTCAATCACCAAAGTTGTCAAGTGTGGTGCGTTGATTGCAATCTCACAATCAGGATAGGAAAAATCGAATATTTTCAACGTCACAAGATTTGGGTTTCTCGGGACTATTTTAGAAGGGATCACTTACTGCAAGCAGCTAATGTGAGCTTTGCAAGTAGGGGACACTGTGAAGTTAGATCAAGCATGGCATTCTCACTCAAGTCACTTCCTCTAAGATAAAAAGTTTTGAGGGAGACCAGGTGAGTGGAACGAGGCAAATCAAAGTTGCAATATTGCAATTTTAAATGAACGAGTGATTCACAAATAAAAAGGCGTGGAGGTAACATGCAGGGCACATTAGGTTTCTCCCCAGATTGCAAGTCCAACTCAAGTTTCTCAATGTGACGATCAACCGCAAAATGTATCCATGAATCCACTCTAGCTGCATCTTCGTCTCTGTAGTCTGCAACAATCGACAAATTCTGGACTTTTGCACCCTTATGAAGAGCCAAGACACTGTAAATGTTAACTTTACGACTACTAGAATGACGGCCAAACTCCAAATTATACAGATACATCCCCAATAATCTCCATCTACTTGATAATATGCTGGTCTGTGTTGCATTCTTAGTAGGCAAGAGAGATAGCATCTTAACAAGTAAAGCATCAGGCAAATCAATTAAACGATCAACAGCATTACCCTGTTCCCTCATTTCCAACCTCCCATTCCTCTTTTTCCTGTAAACCTTCCCTCTGCCTTGTTGGGCCCTTTCGGCCCCCACTCAAGCTCTGAAACTACTATTGGGCCCTTCGGGTCTCCAAAAAGGGACTTTAAATAACCAAAGGAAACTCATACAATAGGTGTCACGGGCCTCTCTTAATCCAAAAGCTAGTTCAAGGAATAAGGCTTTCTCATTAACCTATATACAAGTCACCAACAACCTCTACGACCGATGTGGGATAAACCCAACAACTCCCCTTCACATATCGTGCGCCCGAAACCATCATCGTCTAACACACTCCCCTTATATCAGACGGCACCCACCTGGCAAACTCCTTTTCAAATCATCAGGTGGAACCCATGAAGGAAACAACAACAATCGGCGTAGGTAAACCTGGCTCGAACTTGGCTCTGATACCACTTGTCGAACACCAGTTGAACTTGAAGCACCATTGTCGACCGCTTGCCGACCGCCATCACATGAGGAGGGAAATATTTTAACACATCTCCCCTCCCGACTCATGTGGAATGTCCTCTATCTCTCATACTCGTATTGAAGAAACTCCTTTGCTAGCACCGTCGAAACGTCATCTTGAAAAAACAACACAAACCTCCACAGGCCATGAACCACAGCTACACAAACCAAGGCTCTGATACCACTTGTTGGGCCCTTTTGGCCCCCACCCAAACTCCGAAACCACTGTTAGGCTATTCGGGCCCCCAAAAAGGACTTTAAACAACCAAAAGAAACTCGCAATAGGTGTTACGGGTATCTCTTAATCCAAAAACTAAATCAAAGAATAAGTCTTTCCCATTAGCCTATATCACCAACAATATTTACGACCAATGTGGAACAAACCCAACATGCCTGCCTCCGAAAGTATCCTGCAGAAGCAAATTTACATTAAATAGATACATCAAAAACAGAAACATAAATAGACAAAAGGTTCCACATAATTTTTCAAGATAAAATCCTACAGCAAACCTTGAAAGAAAAGCCTATCAACAAACAGATTCAATAATTTATATAATAGTTATATATGGAATTTTGATATTTCAATGAAATGGTTCAATAATTTAAACACTCTTATTCAGAAAAAATATTTGATATATACTTTTTATTATTGGATTTGGTGTATACCGCGCTACATGTGGGTTCTTGGCTAGTGACAAATAAAAGCAATAATAACAGGCTTCATGGCTTATTGCGCCGATGAAAGTAACATCATCATCTCATTAGAAGTGCACATTCCACACCAAACTCATAACATCGTGAATACAACGTCATGAATATGTAGTATCAGATTTTTCTTTTTACATGTTAATAATCAACGATAGCTGTGTAGTAATCAGCATCTTCAACGACACTCCACAACAAGAGAAATATGTAAAGACACTAGCCATGCAAACATGCAAGAAAATGGTTATCACACCCTAGACAAAAGGATCATGTGACAAATCAAGCCAACAGTTCAAAAGGCTCAATCATATAATATTACATGAATATAGGAACCCGTTTTCTAAACAAGAATAATAACCCAAGAAACAAAGAAAAGTTTGCACCATTGGGGATGCAGAAGAAGATAGCTGGGGGAGCTATGAAGAGCCTTCTTTGGAGGGGGAAACCTTCTTTGGACTAGTGGTAGGCTGGAAAAAGTGGGCATGGCCGACTCAAATGATGTAAATGAGATGTTGTAGTTATGTTCTTATCTAAATTTTCCTTCAGAAATTTGATAGAGTTTTAAGGTACACAACACCTTTAATTTTCAGACAAAAAATTCTTAAACGAGGAAAAACTCCTTTAAATTGCCATCTTAATTATGTTGATGATGAATCAGCCCCACATATGTTACATGTACATGATTAACCACTATTTGTTTTTTTAAAAGGAAATAATCAAATGGACTCCCAAAAATTTTAAAAATTACTAAACAAGACTTGTGGGACTCGTAAATCACATTTGAGCTCAAGTTGGATGTCGCGTGGTGTATACCGATTATACATGTAATTTTTGAACTCCTTTCTAACTTCAAAAAATTCCTAAATCAATTTCATTTTATAATTTCTCATGTTAAACTCTACAAAAGAACTCTTTATTGATAAATTTGGCTATTGACTTCATTTAACTCCTAGCTAAGTAGCAAAAGTTAACAAAATAAATTATTTTGTATATTAGATAAAATTTATATTAAAAAATAATATAATCTTATATTTAATATTTATAGCCTGAAAGATTAGACCGATAAAGTAATACATATTAACATGAGAAAAATTATTACCAACAAAATCTGATATCATTATTTTTAGTACATGATATTTATTTGAAAAGAAAGTGATGTATAGTCAAAGGAGCCGAGTAATGAAAGAGAAAAGAAACTCAGAGTGGGGTCACCGAGTCGCCTGGGTCAGTTCCTTTGGATCGTGACACAAATTGACGCAGTTTATGGCCACCTTCCCGGTTCATAACAACTCTCACATTTTGAAATGGTCATCATATCAATCCCTCGTTAATCAATTACTAGCACAGATCTCCCTGTCATGTTGGGTTTGTGTAAGTAATATATGACATAATTGATTCATTAATATAGTATTCATATTTTTATAATATAGGTACCTCTCGCAAGCTTTAGAAATTGTGCTATTTAATGTTCAAAATATAGAGAGATAATCTGAAGACTTTATGTTATAGTTTTAAAAAATAATAAGTTATAAGGTCTTCTAGTTCATATATTATAACACTTATTTATTATTAAAATTTTAAATTATCATTAATGATATTAAATAGAGGATGATTTGTTTACTCTTAATTGGGTCTTACAGTAAGCTATATTAGCTCAAAGACCTATATTTGAGCTAAGAACCTCTTTGGTCCTTGTTTTTTCTTCAAGCCACCCAAGTCTTTAAAAAGAAGTACTCAAAGTACTTCTTTCCTTGTCCTCTTCTGGTCCTTGTTTTTTCTTCAGCCACCCAAGTCTTTTAAAAAGAAGCACTGAAAGTTCTTCTTTCCTTGTCCTCTTCTGGTCCTCGTTTCTTCTGGCCCTTGTTTATTCTTCAGCCACCTAAGTCGTTGAAGAAGAAGCACCGAAAGTTCTTCCTTCCTTCTCCGCTTCTGCTCCTTGTTTTTTCTTCTTCCTACATAAGCCTAAAGACTCTCCTTTCACCATCTTACTCTTAGCCCTGCCACCCCTTCTGCTTTTGAGTGTGTCAGCTCCTGCCTTAAGTGAGGTGAGGAAAGATGGTGCGAGTTTCCTCCCCAAGTCGACGACGATACCTTTCCCTCTGTTTCCTGGCTTGTTCCCCTGTTTTGCTGGCGCCATTGAGGAGATGTCTTGCCTGGAATATGATGGGAAATTGGAGGGTTTGTGGATAAGATGGAAGACGGGGCAGAGGGGAATCTCTGCTCCCTGAATGACCTTCCTAGAAAATAGGAAGAAGAACAAGTGCAACACAAGAAAAACAAGAATTCAATTCATCAAAATTGATCATTACAGCCGGTTCTTCTCTTTTATACTCTGTTTCAGCCCAGTTCCTATTTTCCCGCCGGCCCACTAATTTGAAACTATGGATGTTGTTACATGCTAAAGTGTCTGATTACATGCTAAAGTTTCTGATTACATGCTAAATTCATACCATTATCTCCCCCTGTAAAACAACCTTGCCCTCAAGGTTGCTAACACATTACAATCTGAAAATGCGAATACAATGACAGCATGTTAATCAGGCATTACAGCTGGTAAAATGTTTTGAATTTGCACAACAGGTAACACCGAAGCTTTCAATTGGGAGACATGGAAAACATCATGGATTTGTGCTTCAGCAGGCAATTTTAGCTTGTAAGCAACCGATCCAATTCGTTGAATGATAGGAAATGGACCGTAAAATTTGGCAGCAAGTTTGTTGGATTTCTGAGTACGCAATGTATGTTGTCTGCGAGGCTGAAGCTTCAAATATACTTGCTGGCCTATCTCAAATTCAACGTCTCTTCTTCTCAGATCATGGCGGTGCTTCATTCGCAACTGGGCTGTGGCTAGATTGTCGTGCAACTCATGTAACAATTGATCTCTGCTACGAAGAAGGCTATCAACTTCATTTGTTTTTGCTGTCCCTGGAGTGTATGACAGCAATGTTGGAGGGGCCATATTATACACTGCCTCGAATGGACTCATTCGTATAGCGGTCTGGAAGCTGGTGTTGTAACAGAATTCTGTCCAAGGCAACCATTTAGTCCAAGTGTGAGGTCGATCTGCTGAAAAACATATCCCTCAGGTGCCATCTCTGTCATAATCTCAACCTGCCAACGACGCTGATTCATTATGGCAATGATTCCCGGGTCACTAGCAAGCATGTGCATTCTTTTAAGTGCCTCAAAAACTGGAGGATGTAGCTCCATTCCAGGAATTTCAAGAGTGCGGATAGAGTGAAACGTGTAAGGACCAGGAGGGATTCGCAAAGAAGCAAGGGGCCTAGTAAATATTCGAGCCTTCAATTGCTTCGCTTCATCCTCAAATCCAAGAATTCTTAGATCCGTCTTCCCTTCATTTGAAACTTCTTCAATTTCATCATCAAATACCCCTGTCATTTTGATAGATTTCCCCATTTGAACATTCATTTCTCGCAAGCTCATGCTGGAATGCTCCACTGAAAAAGGAAGGAACAGTTTGGAAGCTTTCTTGTTCGGCTGGGGCACAAGAAATCTCATTGTTTCATGTTTGAAATTTGTCAACTGCTGTAACTCCATGCCAAGTTCTCTCAAGATAGAGTTGGCATTCATCCCCACAACGAATTCTCTTCCCCTCCAAGTCACCGAGTCATCCAGAATGTTCTGCGTTTCAGCCATGATCACGCTTTTTCTGAACTTCAACAAAGATTTAGATTCACTTAGCCTCTTAATTATGCAGTCTTCATTCCCGAAATTCTTTTCTCTTACCATCAGATTATCATCACTCTTTTTTGGTGGCAATGTCTTCCTATAATCAGCTTCAACTGTAGCATATATTGTGATAACAAAATCATAGTCAGCAAATTGCTTGCTTCCAACTAATTGAACACATTTGATGCCCGACTTTTCGAGAGAATAGTGAATTAAATCCAGGAAAGAAGTGAATTGGCTGACAATAATTGCTTTGGCAGAATCATCATCTTCAAGCATAAATCTGATTTCTTCCCTCAGAGCTTCAATTGTTGTGCTTTTTGAAAATCTTCCAGTATAATTCGATTGAGGATACTTGAGCGCCTGAAACCTTTTAATGTGGTCACTGCAGCTTGGATGCCTACTCTTTTGTCTTCTAAGAAGTCCACAGTTAGAGGTTTTGAGCATAAAGGACAAGTAACCTTTCCCAAGACTGATGAGTAATCCACTAAACAAGTTTTGCAAAACAAATGTTCACAAGAAGTAACAACTGGAACTTTTGATACTTCATGGCATACACCACAAATTTGATCTGCATCAGTTTTGTGGTTACCACACACCATCTGACACAAATGTGGATCCCAATTGTCAGATATTTGGGCACTAGTTCTGGAGCTAGATAGAGGATAGCACCTTTCGCTGCACCTGTGCCTACCACAACTCTTCTTCCGCCCACATGCTATATCACATAGAAGTTGATCTTCTTTTGTTTTATGGCATTCAACCGTTCGAGAAGATGACTTGAAGCTATTCTTTAGGTCACTGATCAGTGAAACTTGGATCCTTTTGCCTTTATCACCTTTAGAAACTTTAGCAATTCTTTTAATGCCAAGATGATTTGCAATACCAGCAAGCTTTCCACAAAGTGTAGACAACTTTTTCAAGGTAGGATGCTGCGCTTGCATATCTTGTGACTTGTCAGCAGACTTTGGAAGCCCAAGAGCAGATGCATTTTCTATCAAGAAGACCATGCTTCTTCTTAAAGAAGGTAGAGTCCTATATGTGGCAGCATTCATTCTTGGATCAAAACCACCAGGTCCATTAAAATTGAAATCTAATTTGTCAAGTTTGAAGCCCTTTTTCTTGCTTGGAGGTGTGCCACAGTGAAAATCACCAGATGACTGGAAGTTATGAGGAAACCTCGAGCTGAGATGGACTGGCTCAGACACCTGATGGTGAAGACCATGATGATTCAAGGAAGAACTCCTAACAGCCATGTGAGATGGCTCACCAAAATGTAATCGAGTTTGGGCTAACATCTGAAAAAGCAAATGTTGTTGTTGCTGCTGCTGCTGAAGTTGTTGCTGTTGCTGAAGTTGCTGCTACTGAAACAACAACTCTTTCCATTGTTGCACATGCAGGGGTTGCTTTAACAGCCCATCTAGAATAGAAATATGGGATGGAACTGATTGCTGAGAATACCGTGAAAGATTAAGTATATGTGGCTCTTGATAGTCTGATGGTTCAAACTGCAGGTTCATGGCATCTTTCAATTGCGCCCAAGAAGATATTTCTTGATGCTGTTGCAACATCTCAAATTTCTCTGCTCGACTGAACCAAGGAATCGGGTCCTTTGAACCATCGAAGTTGGGGAAACTAATTTTGGATCCCTTCAGGCAGTCCTCGTTTGGAGAATTCTGCATCAACCCCTCATGAGCATTTTGTCGAGCACGTTCCACTCCAGATCTGGAAAAATCTTGCTGAAACCTTCCACCAGAGTACATGGTCAGTTCCTCCATTTGGGGTATACCCTGCTGATGTCTACCACCAGACAGCATCATCTGCTCCCCCATTGGAAGTTTCGACACTTGCCCTGCACGTGATCATTAATATCCCCTCGGAACATACCATTCTGCCTATTACCCAATGGCTGTCAGAACTCCTGTTGAGGATGATAATGGGTTCCCTGCAATTGCTCTTCTTGGTGTCTCCTACTGCTAGACAACAACGATTGTTCCTCCAATTGACGATCATGGTAGCAGCCCTGCAGATGGTATGGTCTTCTTCCAGAGG